>QEOT01005318.1:184498-223644 GCA_003123785.1 Pterocarya stenoptera | reverse complement strand
GGATAAGTGATAAATTTGGTAGTTTTTTGGTCATATTGCAAAAGGAGTGGTTCTTAGATGCGATAAGTAAGCTTTTCCCAAGGGGAAAAAACTAAAATTAGCAATCATAAAAAGAACAGAGAAACTTACTTTTTGGCTTGTGCCAGCACTTCCAACTACATAGCAACCATGCAACTTAGCAAGTTGGCCAACAAGCTGACCAACGGCTCCACAAGCTGCAGATACATAGACAAATTCCCCTTTCTTAGGGGAGCAGACCTCAAAGAATCCTGCATAAGAAGTAAAACCTGGCATACCTGTATAAAAAAATAAAAATAAATAAATAAAACTTCTGGTTTAGTGAATGCTTTAGATGACTAAAGCAAAATCTGACAAAAAGATAACTCATGGCAATAACTTAAAGCTAAAAATGGTGAGAGTTTTTTATTGTCAAGAGTACAGCGTTACACGCAACAACCATGAGCACCTAATTAACTAATGGAAGTGGTTTTGACTTCATCAACAAGACAGGGAAGTATTAAAATAAAGCATAAATAATGAAGTTCATCATTTCCTGGAAGCTTAAGTTTTTTTATGAGTAGTCAGTTATGCCTCAACTCCCCCCCCCCCCCCCCCCCCCCCCCCCCCCCCCCCCCCCCCCCCNTGATAGAAGACTACCATATTAAATACATAAGAAAGCACTTCCTAACAAATTCCTGGTCAATATAATATTAAAACAAAGTCTCCTGCTGCAGGATAAGAGAGATGAAGTTGAAGCCACATGGTTGTTAGAAGCAGTCCAATGATTCAAAGCTCTCTGGAAATTGTTTTAATCCTTCTACATAAACCAAGTAGCAATGCTCACTCTCATAATGTAGATTGTATTCAGGAATTGAATTATTTGTGCTTGGAACACAACTAGACAGTTTACTATTGGAAAGGGCACAATAGCTGTCAATATAAAGAGAGAAAAAAACTTGTCGCAAGTCATTTAAGACCCCATTAATAGATAGAACCGTAGTCATTTAGGAAAATTTTGTTTAGGGCCAAGAACATGACCACGCCAAAAGGAGCTTTATCTGCTCACAACACTGAGACAACGATGCAACAGAGGGTCCTTGTATCTGGTAAGGTGAAGTCAAGACTACAGAATTAAGCACCTCCGTTGCTTTGTGCAAGAACCATGGACAAGGCACAAGGTACTAGTCCTTCACTAAATATTCAGAAAAGAAGAAAGATCATGTGTCATGCTTTATCCAATAAGGAAAAAGTTACTTAAAGAACTACACCTTTTGCAATTATGCATTAAAGTCATGCAGATTGCAAAGAACAATACAAGTCAATTAGCCCCTAAATAGGGTCACTAGAATGGATTGACAGCATGGTTAATGATCTAAACATTTATGATATACCTTTCCAAGTAGAGAAAACAAAAGTTAATATGGTACTTCCGAGAAAATAGAAAATTTCCCTTTGCTAAAAGTTCTAGTGTAGACTCATCTGATATTTAGACAACACAAACCTCCTTACAAGTGTACATACATGGAGTTTACAAGATCCTTGAAACCACAAAGAAAGATCAAAGCACGGAGTATGGCATTGACATTCCTCTATAGAATTGTCAACCTCAGACAGAATTTGAGGTCCCAATTTATATTAATAAAAGCCATTGAATTATCATTTGTTTCATGCACCTGTTAGGAATAGTAAGGCAGGAACAACGACAGAGACTAAGAGATTCATAACTAACATAATTGAAATCATATTAAAATATAGTCCATGTTTATTTGACACAAAGAGAAGGAATCCTAAAATATGATGAATTTCAAGTCAGAAAGTATAGTACCAAGAAGACCAACATGATATGAGAGAGGAATATCATCTGGCTGAATTTTCCTCAACTGCTCAGTTCTGTGAATCAAGCTGTATTCTTCCCAGCCAGTAATCAATGAAACTAAATCACCAGGCTTGAAATCTGGATTATCAGAATCTATAACTTGGGATACGCCAAATCCTTCCAAGGGCTTCATCCAAGTACATCATTATCAGAAATTGTGGAGAACAATTTATTGTTCCATAAGACATTAGTAGAAACAATAGTGATTGATAATGACCTACTTACAAGGACTAATATGAGAAAAAGATCATACTATAATTGATTGCTACCAACTGGTCACTACTTACAGTGATTTTAGAGCTGCAGATAAGGTTGCAGTAGGTTGACAATCTTGTTTTGTCAGATCAATGCTGATCAATTTAAGTGCCACTCAAAAGTGTGTAAATGATTAACAGACAAAGAAGTGGAAAAGATAAGTGAGCATGCAGACGATTCTTCTTAGTGTGAATGGAGATACACATTTGACATTAGTCTGAAAATGGCCCAAAATTAACTACCATCATAATGGGGAAGTTTGGCTTACGTGGGAGGAGTGTCAGCATATAAATTAAATGATTAAATTTATCCCTTTTTATAAGCTTAAATTTTGCGACAATTGGTTATTTAACATAGCTGAAGTTGAATGAACAGAGATTTGCTTGGAGCATAAATGTTCATAAATACAAGTCAAAATCATCGTTCAGTTATTGGATTCTAATGGAAAAAGCCCAATATCTGAAATCATAAATTTACTTTCAATTCATAGCAAAATAAATTTCATAATGCCATCAATCTCAAACTTCAGATATAACGTTTGACAAATGCTACTAATAATTCTTTTAACCATCATCCTTTATCGCATTCAAGGACGATGAAAGATTATGGTAAATAAGATGATGAACAGTATTTTTCATTATGAATTACCACATGCTCAGGAACAGCAAGCTCACTCTCCCCATGTCCCAGCCTCCACATTAACACAATTCAAAAGGTCATAACAAGAACACAAGTTTTGAGTGCGAACAAAGACTCAAGAGCGACACTGAGTGTAGCAACGAGGAGAAATAATGATGGGTTTACCTGGCCGGGGACAAAGGGGGGGATGAATGAGTCACGGAAATGACGCAAACAGCCCCTCATGTAAGGGTCACAAGAGAGGTAGAGATTCTTGACCAGAAAAGCTCCCGACCCTTTTGGAGCCTCGAGCTTAATCTTGCTGACCTTGATCTCCATGTCTGTCTCTTCTGGGAGTCCGTTTACATACCTTTTGAATATGACTTGCTTGTTGTCCACTTCCGCCATTGCAACGACGACTCAAATTTCTGTGACACAACAAAAAACACACTATCTCGCACTCAACCCACCCAGATGATGGCTCGTTCATCTTTCGCAAATTGTTCACGTACTTATATTTTGAAGATGAATTAGATATTGTTTTTAATGACAAAGCTGGAGGACAGTCATCGAGGCATAGAAACAAACTTAATGAATGAATAGATAACTACAAACTCTACCAAATTGTCCTTAAAGTCAAAAATCTCACAAATTCCATTACCACAAACTCTACCAAATTGTCCTCAAAACTAAAAATTTCACAAATTTCATAACCACAAATTTCACCAAATTCTCCTCAAAACCAAAAACCCCACAAACTCTACCAAATTCTCTTCAAAACCAAAAACCCCACCACAAACTCTACCAAATTCTCCTCAAAACCAAAAATCCCACAAATTCCAAAATCACAAACTCTACCAAATTCTCCTCAAAACTAAAAACTCCACAAATTCCATAACCACAAACTCCACCAAATTCTCTTTAGAAAAAACGATTGGATAGCAATGAGAGAAACAGATTTAAAAAAAAAAAAATAATTCATGTGAAATTGATCATCACTTTCTCGACAGTCAACACAACCATTGAGGAACACAGCTAAAAACCCAACGCAGATCATCATAAACAAAAATCCACAATCCCAAGCCTAAATGAATGGATCGATCAAGAATATCGGTTGGACATCAATGAGAGAAACATAATTAAATTCAAAAAAATTTGTGTGAAATTGCTCATCACTTTCTCGGCAGCCAAACAGTCAACACAGCCAATCAAAATACAAACAAATCAATGGCAACGCAATGAGAGAAACTCTGTCTTTCTCTCTCGCATAAATTGAACGCACCTATTATCTCTATCTGTCATGGCTTTCATATGAGACATTGCACAATTTCAACTTGTTGGATGTATGTATTTGGATCTTTGGACACTCAAAATCAAAAACGGGTTTGAATTTAGATTTTAATTTTTCTATACAACAACCTTTCGAGGGGCAATACAGTTTAGTTTGGACTAATTTCATCAACTACATTATTCTGGTTTGAGCAAATTGTGTGTACCTTTGAATCCATTCATACACTATTTGTTGGCCATTCGGATTTTGTGTTGGTTTGCATTTCTTTCTATTTTTGTTTTTCTCTTTGTTTTCATTCTGTTTGGCAGCCTATACTTAATGAAATTTGTGTTGGTTTGCATTGATAACCATAATGTTACCGTGTTGGCTTTGTTGGTTTGCATTATTAAATTGTTAACCATAATGTTTCCATTACTCATTCACATTCACTATAATAATATAAAAGAACAAAGCATTACTCAAACATATTCACTACAGTTTTACTCAGACACATTCATTACAGCCTAAAAGCACTAGCAATGGTTTATCTATATGCATCTTCAAAATTACATATTTTGAAGATTGATTTTGCATATAAAAAAAAACTTTCATATTGAATTATGCATTTTTTAACCAAATGATAATAAAATATATAAATTTTTTATTTGTTTCCTAAAATTATTATTTTTATATATATTTTACAATTAGCATCCATTTTGTATTATCAACTTAATTTCATGTATTAAAATCATCTTAATATAAATTCTACAAAGTTGATTTTAATGGATAGGAGAAAGAAAAAAATAGTAAAATAATATTTGAAGAATAAATAGTGCTCCTTCAAATTTGAAAGAACCATTGTTTATAGCTATGCAAAAACTTAGAGATGCATAAGCCAATATAGATGAATATAAAGACATATTATCAAATTTGAAGATAAAGATGAAGATAAATAAACCATTGCTAATGCTCTAATACATTCACATCTTTTGCATTGCCTTCAAATATCACATCTTTAATATTAAGTTCCACACAGTTGTTGGACTATGCTTTGTTTTTCTGCCCAAACATCACATGCCGAAGGATAAGTCCATAATGCATGCTGAATAGTTTTTGTTTCCTTCCAACAAATTGGACATAAATCATCATTTACTATTTTTTTGTGAAATAACAGTTGTTTTGTTGGAAGAATAATTATTAGAGCCCTCCAAAGGAACTACTTACTTGAGCTTGAAATATTAAGTTTCCAAACCTTCTCCCATACTGGTCTATGTGCATAAGAATTTGAAGATTCTCCAAGTTTTTCTTTAACTAAGCTCATCGCCAAGTGATATGCACTACTCACAGTAAAACTTCATTCATGAAACCCCATATAGCGTTGTCATTTGCCATCCTTTTGTGTTGATTTGCATTGTTAATTATTTTTTAGATTCTCTTTATTTTCGTTATGTTTGGCAGCCTATAATGCCATGAATTTTGTGTTGGTCTGCATTGTTAATCATTTTTTAGATTCTTTTTGTTTTTGTTATGTTTGGTAGCATATGATGCCATGAAGTTTTTGTTGGTTTGCATTATTAACCATTTTTCAGATTCTCTTTCTTTTAAGTCAACTTGAACCCGACATGCCTATTGAAACAGCAACATTTAAAAAGAAAAAAGAAAAATAATTCCTAGGGATAACTTGATAACTTTTTCCTTTTGGCTAATCGGTTCACTCCGGTCAACCCATGAATCCACGGGTTTAACCCAACACGACCCAATTATTAATTAGATCAAATTTGGGTTGACCTGAATCCATTTATGCCTAACCCTAATACTATTACTATGTATTTAATTCATGAATTGTATTAAAAACTGACCACCCTTGCGATAGCATGGTTGAGAAAGAATATGAAGAACATAGATTTAAAGAGAAATTAGCCATAAAGAGAAATCACAAAAGTAAACCTACAAATTGACATGATTTGATGTAGGAAGTTAGATTGTAAAGCTACTTTTATTTTAAAATAGATCTAATATATCAATTTTTAGATTTACTTTTGTAGAATCTCTTTATGGCTGTAGTATTTCTCAAATTTTAAATGCTCAAACTTGGTTATTAAATGTTCAATCGATTTTTTGAAATTTAGAAAAGTCCTAATTAACTTGAGTTTCACAAGTAATTAAAGGCAATTGAGATACGTTCGGGTTTTTTTCGACTATATTTTATAAAAAAGAATGTCACAAGGAATCTAATCTTCATTTGAAATAATCGCGAATTTTTTTCCCCTAAAAAATAGCCCCATAAAAGCATGATTCTTGAGTTAATCTATTTTAAACAAAAGAAAACGACTCAAATTATCCCAAATAAGGTTATCAATCATATTTAGCAATTATAAACCATCAATGAAAATAAAGCATGATCAAAAGCAATAAAACTAAAAAGAAGAGAAATATGGAAAATCAAGACAATATCGAACTTAAATCGTTGTTGCTTGTTTTTAATAAGTTGAAACAGTTATAATAAATCAGGTAAATTAATGTAAAACTGCATTAGAAGCAAATCATAACAATGAAGTTGGAAACAAATATGATACCGGATGAACAGTACCATGAACAGTATTGTTCTTAAGTTTTTTTTTTTAATAATTTTTTAAAGACAAATATTGAGTTAAGAAGGTATACCTTTCCTTTTGAACCTTCAAAGTTGTTTTTAGGATCCTACAAGAACATAATGACACCAAAGTTAACCAATAAAAAATGCTAAAAAAAAAAAGTAAAACTTATTGAATGAATATGGTTTCCAAGAACACCAACCAACTTACCTTGTGAGGTAAACTTTGTATGGAGGTTTTGGTTTGGTAAAAATGATCTAAGATGGTATAGAAGGGTTTGTAAGCTTAGTACTCGAATTTTAAAAAGAGCTCCAAGAAACATTGAAGAAATGAAGAGAAAAGATATGAAAGATATATATATATATATAGAGAGAGAGAGAGAGAGAGAGAGAGATGTTCTTAATTGGAGAGGGAGTTAGTAGTTGGTATTGCGGTCATTTATAGGGATAAAATTGAAGGGGTTTTTGAGTAATTTAACCAAGCGTCATGATGAGTAAGGTGTGTGATTGGTAGGGCTGTACAAAAAACTTGTGGACTCAATCCATCCGGATCATCTAACTCGATCCGTCTGCATCATGTTGGGTTAAGGCAAATATCGGTTTCAACCAGATGGATGCTGGTACAACCTTGCAGCCTGATATTGTTACAAAACACTTTTGATTTTTGTATAAACTCTAACCCCTGCTCCTAGGGTTGAGCACCGACTTAGTTGAAGTTGGATTCCCCTAAACCCGACTCCGACTTTGTTGGAGTTCAAACCTAAACTCCGACTCAGATTTAGACTTTTAATTTTGGACTTTTTTTAGCTTTATATTTAGCCCATTTTAAAAAAGAAATTTTTGTGGCCTTTCAAATTTTTCAAAAAATTTAAAAGTAACACATCATTTACTGTTAATTTACTTCTATACTAATATCTAACTTATTTTTATACTAGTCTTATACTATAGTGTCTAATTACATATTATCAATATACTATAGTATTACATAATATTTTTAACATCTAATTACATGTTATTATACTAATGTCTAACTTATTTCTAGCCTAATTATATATTAGACTTTCTAGTGTCTAATTAGATGTTATATACTTTATTAAATTAGTATATGTATTATTAATTTATTATACTAGACTTATTTAAATACTAGTGTCTAACTTATTTCTATACTTGATTATGTTTGGTAATAATATACATATACTAAACTATCATTAGTCTATCTATATTATAGTATAAATATATTATTTTTTAATAATTAACTCATACTAATATATTATTGAAGTTAACTATATAAGTTTCAGTTATATAACTATTTAAGTATACTAGTATATAAAGAAATATATAGATAAATACATATTTTTATAATATACGCACAATATCAGAATTAAAATCGGAGTTGGAGGGCAAAGTTGGAGTCGGAGTCGGAGTCAGTCTAGCAGCACCTCCGACTAAAAAATTAAAAAAAAAAATTGACTCCAATTTTGTTTTGTTAGAGTAGAAGCGAAGTTCGGAACCAATGTCGGAACGGAACTAGATTCGAAGTCGGATTTTCTATTTTTTGCTCAACCTTACCTGCCCTTGACTTCACCATCATTTGTGTCATCATCGTTCATCATCGTTGTTCGTCAGTTGTGCCCAAAAGGAAACGATTTTGAAAGGTGTGAAACCATAAAAAGAAACCCAATCACCCAAATGAAGAAAAATACTATTTCGATACCTCTGATTTTGGAACTAGACTTGATCTGGTTGGGGTTGATGTTGGATAGAATAGGAAACTCCCGGATCAACTGCTATCGATGCAAGGAGCTGGGTTTTGGACACTCGGCATAAACGTGCTTGAGTGCCTCTACCTGTTCAGCCGTGTACCTTTTGTACTTATCGACATCAAGGTGCCAGTTGATGCTCCCATTGCTACTCTCTCTATGCTGCTGAGCCACAACCAATGCCGTTTTTCTCAAATTCCAACCAAGAACAGTTGAGAGCTGCTTCCATTGTGGGTTTTGGTTTAGAGAGCTTGGGGTTAAAAATTGAGAAGCTACTCTACCGTCTTTAAAAAGTGAATATTGGGGAAGGACTTTTGGTGCTATTTCTAAGGATGTGAAGTAGGGAGATGGAGAGCCAAGACAGTGATGTGATATGAGGAGCTGAGCTGAAACAGTGGAAAATGAAAGAAAGAGGGGATCATTTGGAAAACTCTACTCAACCTCCGGTTTCTCACCGCACCCCACACTTCTGACGTGGCGAATCCGGTTCGTCTCCGATATCACGGTTCATCGCCCACACCCCTCTCGAGCTGCCCTCGGACTCTCTCCCTCTTCTCCTTCACCCTAACGCCCTTACCCAGCCTCGTTGCAGCACCCCTCAACAAGATCCCAGACTCTTCTCTGTCACCCTTCACCCCGACTCCCTCATCCTTCACTTCTCTCACCCCTTTCAGTCCCTCACCCTAGAAGAATTCATCCTCACGAAGACCCATCGTCCTCACCCCTTCCAGTCCCAATCTCGCCTCACCGATTCCTCCCTTCAGTGGCCTCTTTCTCTGTCTCTCTCATCGAGCCCTCTCTTTATCTCTCTCACCGAGCTCTCTCTCGTGTAAGGATCCTGTGCTAACTCTCGACTCCTCGACCTGTCTCTCGGTCTCAAACTCCGTTGCAAAGTTCAGACGTTGCAAAGAAACCTTGATCTGCTACCTCAAATCACGGTAACACAGGTTAGTCGTTTTTCCTTTTGAAATTACATTGATTTCGGTAAGGTTTTTTTTTTGGTAGATTTTGTCTAAGTTTCTTGCACAAATATACACTTATCATTTTCCTTAGCCCTCTAAATTACACTGATTTGTGCCCATACAAACTGTGTTAAGAAATTTTTTCATATGGTCATTCTCATGTAATAGCCCGCTGATTCAAAATTACAGTCATTTGAAATTACATTGATTTCGTTGGGAGGGGAAGATTTCAATAAGAAATATTTTCAGATTCAAACTATTAGTTTGGAACTGGTATTTGTTAAAGTTGAGTAACCTGGGAATTGTACTCTACATGTGTGGTCAAATTATGATTTTTGTTCTGGTTCGGATTGGTTGATGAGGCTAAAAAATTGTTGTCTTAGTTTCAGACCATACTGAATGTAAGAATTCAAATTGGCTTTTGGTAGATACTGTTAGGTGATGAATTTAGAGAACTGGTTGCTACCTAGCTGGTGGCCTAGTAGTAAGTTAAGAATTTAAAATTTCAGGGAGATTTATTTGGTAGGGGAAAAATAGGGTAATATAGGTTTTTAGAGTTGATAAAGGTCTAACAGAGATTAAGTGGAGTAGCAAAGAAAGTTACAATGGGTTTCTGTTCAATGCTTGCATTACTTGTATGATGAGATTTTGAAGATGTCTGGCTGGGCTGTCATAAACTGATGGCCGAGATAGGAGTGAATTAATGTAGATACTTCTGGGTTGTCTGATTAATGGTGCACTTTTTGTTATTGTTGAAATTAAATTTAGAAGTGATTTTCAAACTTTTATAGTTCAACTGGTGGAATTTTTCTTTTCAGGGTTGTGAGTCGTGTAGGTCAAAGGGGACACATTCTTAATTTAGGACATGGTGTTCTTGTGGGGATGCCTGAGGAAGCCGTTGTGCATTTTTTTCAGGTTGCAAGAAGCTTGAACTTCGATATTCTTTCTCGAGATCAGGAAGTGGAGGATACCAAATTGGTAGTCTGAGGATAGTAGTAATTAAGAACTGGTCAACTATTTGGTTTTATCAATTGGATTTTTGTTGATCATAGCTTGTTCTTGCCGAATGCATGCTTAATCTCAGTTTAGCTTGGTAGTTGAGAGCTTGTTTTAAGAGAATAGGGGTGCACGCACATTTTTGTGTTTGTACTAAATCGTATCTATTGTAATAGTTTTTGGTTAGTTCGGACTATAAATGTATCGTTTTACTTTTAATTGTAAATAGATGGTTTGGATCGTAACTGTATGCTATACTCTCCATGAATATAATTATGACAGCTTATTTTGGATGCTAAATTTGTCTGTGAGAATGGTAATGGATGTGTTAAATTGTTGCATCCTCTCTGTTTGTGAGAATCCGATAGAGAAAATGCATTTTGATTTTCTCTAAACACGCTTACTTTGTATGCTGCAATCATTTAAGGTTCCAGGATTGAGGAGTGGTGCTATCAAGGCTTTTTTCTTGTGAGCCTTGAGGAGTGCAGTACGTACAAAGGGCTAGGAAAAAAATTGTGATTCACTGCTTTCTAGAACAAAAGCCTTTTAGAACCTGAACTCATGCTTACTCTCTCTTAATATGATGATCAAAATCAAAGTACATGTACAAAATCAAAGTACATTGCTAGAAACTACCCATTTACAAATACACAATTAGTTAAAAACTACCTAAAAACTAAAAGCACATACACAATTAGTAGGCTGAAATTACCCATTTACAAATACACATTAATTACCCATTTACCCATTTATATACAAATTGTACTTCCCCAAAACTTTTTGGAGAGTCTAGACTATTGGAGCTGTTCTCTTCCATGGGCAATCTCTGGTTGGATCTTTCGTCAAATTTGGATGTAAATTGTCCAGGCCCATCATTTCCTTTATTCTTATAGCTAAATAATTCTTTTCTCCATGCATGACTGTGAAAGGAAGTCATCAAAACACTGTTACAAAAACATGAAGCAACACTTAGGATCACCATAGTCGCAAATAATGACACATAAAAATTTCAATATTATCTGTCTGACATTTGTTCATTTGGGAGTAATATTATCTTTCACCATTTAATGAAGTTTGATTAAAGAGTTGAGCAAACAAAATACAATAAGTAATAATAAGTTTTATAATACAGCCTTTAAATTACATCCCACTTGTGGATGCTTAAGCTTTAACTGTGAGTCAAGTCTAGCAGATGGACCATAATTGAGAGCAAGGGAAAATTAGTGGAAAGTCAATGCTACCACTAATCTACCTCCGTATGTCATCAGACTTTAGTAATTTAACAATGAAGCATGACTCTAGAAAATAAAGAACAATGAAATAAAAGTACATAAAACAGACCAACTGAGGACAAGACAAATCACAAAACAATACCTGCACAACATATTGTGACAGGCCAAAGCATGAAACAAGAGGAGTGAGAATAATCCTAGTGTTGGGTGAACCAAGCATGCCAACGCAATTGCAGTGAAAAGATCCAAAGCAGACTTTTCCTTCCCACACCTCCCACCACGACATTTCAACTGAGTTTTGAGAACAACAATTAATATCAGATAGCAATGGGGGAAACATACATGTTGATCTCTCACTCAGAGAAATGGTTTGATTTTTTTTTAAATCATTGTCTCCCCAGTATTTGGCAAATTACTAATATATGTTTTATTTTGAAGTGGTTCTTTGCCATCATTAAGACAATGCTAAAGTCATAAGTAGCTTGTCATATTTTTACATCCTAGCTTTTAATTTATAAGTGCTAAAACCACATTGCTGGAGTGGAATATTATGTAATATGGTATATTTATGATCATGACATCTATATATCATTATAAATATGGCATTTGGAATTGCCCAAAATAGAGATAAATCTAAGTTTCAACCTCTACAGACCAATTTCATGCTAAGGAATCAACTCACGATTGCACGTATGGCAAAAAAAACTTGCACAACAGTAAAAAAATGGAGAGAGATACACGAACAGAAAAATGCCCAAAATCTAATGTGAGCACAGCTGTTAATATTTCTACTTTTAACTTGTATAATGTAAGGTACACAACAGAAAAATACCGAAAATCAGCAACCAACCACAGATCAACAAATACAAAACTACAAATCCAACAAACACAAAAACACTCAGGATGAGTCACGTTAGAAATGGAGAGATCTGAAAAACGAAATGGAGAGAAAGTACCCTTCTTTCGATCGGTTCTTACCCTTGTCTGCGGCCCCAGGCGGGCAGTGAGAATGGTGGCAGGAAGAATGCGGGCGGAAGGGTGAAGGCTGGAAGGAGAATGCGAACGTGAGAGGGAAGGGGGAACGTGCGGGGATGAGGGAGGGGGAAAATTCGAATGAGAAATAAAATGGGTCAATTCAAGGGAGGCTAGCTCTAAAAGCACGTTTCAGTTATTAAAAAAATTAAAAAACAAATTACACGTAAGCTAGAGTGCGGTAGTTGAGTAACAGTAGGAGGTTGTGTAGTGCAACTCGGATCATTTGCATGCAAGTCGAGAGACGAGAGCAGTAGCATGAATAATTTGTTTATAATTTGAATTAATCTTTGCATCATCTTACACACCACACATCATAATTTTTTTTATTTTTTTTATTTGTTTCTCTTATTAAATGTGTATTATATAGATGATGAATAAAAAAATATAAATGTTTCAAGAAAAGTAAAATAAAAAAAAATAAAAACAATAAAAAATACATTGATGTGTGGTGTGTAGGATAATGCATAATAATGCTCTTATAATTTATTTGAAGAGAAAAAGTAACTCGAGTGATCCAATAGTTCGGGTCGGGCCCAAATCCAACTCGGGCTGGTCGGGTTGCAGGCCTGTGATTGGACTATCGGGACTTTATGAGTCATTGGGCCCTCCTTGAAAAAGCGATTGATCAAAGTAATATAATCTGTTAGAAATAAACCAATTCTAAATAGAGTTTGAAACTGTAACTTTTCTATCGGCACAAATGTTTTCTTTTTTAAGTCTGGTCTAAGGTGTGCAAGCTTAGTAAGTCTATTTAAAAAAAAAGTTGAACCTACTTTTTTTAAAGATAAATGTAAGAAACTTGTATGCTTTAAAACTATATTTAATATTACTAAAAAATATATAACTCCATATCTCTATGTGAATTTAATTAATTTGAGATTTATTAAGTTATTTGGATTTTTCTTGAAAATCACACTAGTCGCAGTAAAGCATCTCTGCTTTCGCTCAACTAATGGTATTTAATTCTAAGATTTTAATCACAAATCACTTCTCGGTCTCATTGCAATCTAAAAGATCGAACAAAAGTTAGCTAAAAATTTGTAAGCATTAAGAATAAAGAATAAACACTCAATCATGAAAATATTAAAAATAAAATAACTTGAAATATAAATTGTGTGTTCAATGGTACTGCTACATTTTTCTTTTGGGTATTATATTTCTTCCTGCCTTTAAATTTATTAAAACATTAAAAAAATCTATTTTTAACCAATCCCTTTAAACTCAATAATACAACAATATCTACCTACATAATTATTTAATATAACTGATTTGATCAAGGATCATTAATACCAAAACATAAGGTTCATCTTATCCCAAAATCAGTTTGCATATAAGAAATTCAAACCATAAACACATGTTCTTCCAAAGATTTCATAAGTAATAACAGATAGTACATACACCAAATTTCATGACTCATAATGCGCCTACATCAACACTCAATTTCTTATTTCAAAGAAAATAAAAACCCTACTAATTTCAAACTCCTACTTAGGGGTGTAATCGGTTTGGTTTAGTCAGATTTTAAACATATTTTAGAATTGAATTGATATAAATTGGTTTTGAAAATCTGAGAATCGATACAAACTGATTCATCATTGAAACTGAAACTTTCAATTTTTTTTTGTTTCAATCCGGTTCGGTTCAGTTTACAGGTGTGGTTCAGTTTTTTAATTGTCCAACTCCAATCTCTACTCATGAATGAAGAACTATGAATTTCGAAAACAGCAAAACTCCAATCCCTACTCCAATTTTTTCTTAAAAATACAAATACTCTTCAATGACAAAATAAAAATCTATATGTTATATCAAATATTATATTAAAATTTATAAGATTAAATTTATGTTATATCAAATGTTATATTAGTTTTATGTTAAAGATTAATAGGCATGAATAATAAGATTAAAACTTCATGTTATATTAATTAACATATAATATAAATATATATTATAAAAAAATTATACAAAAAATATTTTATATCTAATATAAAAATTAAAAAAATATATATTTCAGTTTGGTTCGGTCAAAACCGATACCGAACTAGTTTTGATTTGATTTCGATTTTTAAGAACCGAAATTGACCTGTTTGGTTCAATCGTTTCGACCAGTTTTTTGTTTGTTGTTTTCACCCCTACTCCAACCAAATCTCATGTACTTGTACTGACCAAAATATATACTTCAAACAAATAAGCAACTTACATCAACAAAAAATTACACAATTAGCATCAATAATGTCAACAGAAACTAACTACAAGAAGACTTACCAAAATGTGGAGAACTAGACAAGAATAGCAAACACGAAATGAGAAGAGATAACTGGTGAGTTGTGTGGTTCGTTCTATGCCTATTTATAGGAAAGGTTTCAATATTATTTTGATCGGTTTTTCAGCATCCCCAAAGTAAGTTTGGTACGTTACGATCGGCGGTATTAACCTCATCGTGGTGAAGTTGGTGCCGCTCCTTGAAATGGTTGAGAGAGAGAGAGAGGGACGTAGATGTTGGGAGAAAATAAATGGGACGTTGGCTGAAGGAAAAATAGCAAGGGAAGAAGAAAGATGAGGAAGAAAGGGGAATGGCGTGGGGGCAAGGGCCTTTTAGTGAATGAGAATGCTATTTACCATTCTCACACCACACACCCCTATGATTTATCATTTTTATCCATTTATTTAAATATATATATATACACATCAATATGTGCGTGCTTAAATAGAAGAACAAAAATGATAAATTATATGTTAGTATATCGTGTAGGGATGATGAGTAAAATTTTTCTTTAGTGAAATACACCTTTTAATATTTTTTTTAATGGTTGGGTACATGGGCTGGGTTAGAGTTGGGCTTTTAAAAAAATAATATGGGCTGGGTATCACACCTAAATTCTAATGGTAAAAAAACATGACTTGGCTACTTGAGTATTCTGAAGAATACTTCACTATTATTTATTATTTTATTATTATTTTTTACTATTATTCATTATTTTTCATTATTATTTAATATTCTATTATTACTTTTTTCACTATTATTCACAACTTTTCTCACTATCCAAACGTAGTTTGTACGTTGCCTCAATTAATTCCCGTTTTCTTGTATGCAATTATAGGATATTTATTGGGGTACCGGACTCCACACCCTCCTTTAATAAATTTCATTTCCATTAATGCAAGTAATTTGCTTATTTTATACAGAGAAATTTGATGAAATCTTCTGATCATTATAGACTAATTTCTACTTTGAGTAAAGGTTTCACGAAACTAACTGCCCTCGATATGAATTTTCTTGGGTTATCTCGGTCATGTGCTTAAAAATATATAACACCTGAAATATGCTGATTATTAATCATATGTAATAGGATTTTTAATAACACCTAAAAATAACACCTGAAATCCCGCACTAACATGCATGTACAATGGCGATCAATTATATCCATATACTAATTAGTTTCAGATTCAATAGCTTTTAGCAGCAAACCAGAACACATAATAATCAATTATAAAATAAAATAAAATAAATTATATTTCTTACTTCTCAATAAGACATGCAGTGGATGTCCAGTTGAGTAATGCTAGATATAGTTGTGGAGTGTGTAAGTGCCGTGCAACTCCTTTTAAAAAAATGAAGTAAATACGAAATCTACATGATAATAGTGGATTACATTATTTTTCAAAAAGATTATGCGGCGCTTGTGCATTTCACGATTGCAAATATCATTTCTCTAATATTTTATGTACAAAGCATTTAACATCCCTTTCTAGCTTGTTCACAAGCAACTCATGCTAGGTTGTACTAAGCCAAGAGTCTTCCCAACTGCATTGGTGCAAAACGATTGAGCCTCTAATTGATTCGAACAAGTCAGATTGACATTTTCGAGTCTAATCCCAGTGCATGGATTCTTGGAACTACAATCAAGTTTTATCGCAATTGGAGTTGCTGATGTTCCTCGAATGCCACGGTATATCACATCACTGATTCTTACACCCGATACCTATCATAAAAGAAACACGCAAAACATCAACATCATGTGTTCATTTTGAAGACTATATACACGTACAACGTAATTAATTCTTGGTTCATAAGCTAGCTAGCTCCTAATTAAAACATCTTACTTGAGTAGGGCAGTTGATGTTGTGGGGGCAATAGTGTTGGTCTATAACTAAGGGATTTTGGACATTCTTCATAACAGCGCCTAAAAAGCGGACTCGTTGGACGAATCCAGTGCTGGGTCTGGCCCAAGACTTTATTCTCAACCCATTTTGAGTACCAATAAACACTGCCTTCTTGACTGTCACATTTTGGACCCCTAGCTCTTCTGGGTCCCTTGCAAGACTCCCTATACTGCAACCAGCACAGGTACACAAATTCAAGGTTAATAACAAAGTATCACATGCTTTAGCATCCATATATATATAAATAGGTGTGAACATTTATAATTAGCTGGTTTATAAATTTATTTGTCACCTAATGCCATGACCAGGGCCGCATGTGACACGTTCAATCCACAAGTTCTTAGTGCCAGGGCCAATGGAGATGCAATCATCCCCTGTTTGGATTTTAGACTTCATGATCACAACATTTCTGGATAATTGGACATGAATGCCGTCTGTGTTTGGGCTGTCGCCGGCGGCTATGATTTTGAGTCTTTCAACATGCACATTCTGGCAGCCGATGAACACAATGTGGAACATCTGGCTGTTTCGTGATAGTAATCCATGGATCCTGATGTTGTTGGAATTGGTAAAGCTCAACGTCTGCATTCCCATCCAAAAAAAAAACAACACAATCATTATGTTAACATGCATTTTGAAAAAACTAGATTCTCGACTATTAACTTTAAAAAAGTATGGTTTTATTTTTTCGATTGATCAGTACTGTAAAGGTAGAAAAGTACCGTGGCTCCGCTTGGACAGTTGGTGCCAGCAGCAGCTAATTTACAAGACCACAAGGCTTGTCCTTTGGCATCGAGGGCTCCTCCAATAATGGAAACGCCACTAACACCTTCAAAGCTTACCCAATTATTACCTCTGCCTAGCACTCGATAATCAGCCGGAGCCACCAGCGTTCCATCAATCTGGAAAGTGATATCAGAGCTTTTGCAGCCACCTTTGAAGGCCAAAGATGAGCCAAGCAGGTACCTTCCCTTCGGTACATTTATGGTGGCAGAATCTGTTGAAGCACAGGCTGCAGCCCATGCATTAAGAAATGCTGGTGTGGAGTCCACTCTGCCATTGAGTTTAGCTCCAAAACTGATAACATTATAAACCTTAATCGAATATGATGGGCAGGTAATGTAGACCAGAACAAAGAAAAATGTGTAAAGGAGACTTGAAAGCTTGGCCATATTGATTTGCTTGCCGAGTGAGAGATTGAGTTGATGCTTGAAAGAGTTGAAGAAGCTTGAGAATTAGTTGATGGAGAGAAATAAAAGGGTCTTGGGGTATTTATAAATACGGGCAGAACATGGGTTATGCTTGTGAAGAGCGATCGGGAAGAACTAATTAAACAATAAATAAATTAAAGGGATGGTGTGGGGTAGAAGAAAGCAGGGAATTCAGAATTAAGAAAGGTGCGTCAAAACAAAGACTAGCCGCTAGCTTGATTATTTGGTGGCCACTCTTTTATGTATGTAACTTAGCTCCTAATGTAATCGCTTCACTCTTCCTTTGAGTACAAAGAAATTGCAGATTCATGAAGGAATTGTGCTGCTTGCATGCATATGATACACGACTCTGAACTACGTAAGAAATTCCCCTATATATTTATGAAGAATAGTCGGCTGCAAAGAAAATAATGGTTTACAAAATTACACGACAAAATGAAAATATGGTTTTATTTCCATATACAAATAAATTATTGTGTAGTTGTATACTTCTTTATGTTTCTCTTCTTTTTGTGCCTTTTGCCAAAGGAAATTAAGTTGGTGATGAGGTTAATACGATCTATTATCAGATTACTACTTGAATTAAGAATGATTAATAGAAATTAACTATATATCTAGCTGGAGTGCATGATCAGGAGGAGGGGTACGTATAGAATATTTCCGGTCGAGCGGTGAAACGCGCGGCAGCACATGACAACTACCTTCGCTAAAGAGCCTGAACCTTTTGACCTGATCTAGCAGTTCACGTACATGAAGTCACATGGGAACTCCTGTTTATAGTATCATTACGCGACAGCTTTCTAATGATGTTTGTTGGATTGGACATCATCCACTGCTACTTCGAAAATCTGAATCCCTCACTCAGGCCACCCTTTATCTTTCTCTTATATAATAATTCATTGCAGCTACTAACATTATTGATAAAGTTTATTCTTGTGTGTTAATGTAGGTGCAATGCATGAAAGTATTATTACATGAATTGGCGCGGACATCACAATTAAACCTCTCTTTCATTTAATTTTATATTGTATGAATTTCATGACCTTATTTCAATTTGTGGCAAGTCATGTACATAAACCATTTTTTCATTTTTTGTGCATGTTTCGTGGATTTTCTTCAATATCATGTTACAAGAGTATCGTATTCAAACGATCACATTTCATTCAAACCATGCTTTGTTTGAGACATATGCCTCCATTGTTTGTTGATGAACCATCTATTTGTTTTCGACTCTTGACGGCTACAAAAACATAGAGTGTGCGTACTGCATGATACGTACAGTTTCTACCCAACAAGATAATACACATTGATTTTTATTTTTTGGAATTAAATAAAACACAATGATTATTATTAACAGAATGGTCAGGAAAAGTCAAAATTCCAGACAGTGAAAGATAGTTATGATTAAGTAATTATATCAGATCGATGAATGTTGCATTACCAAAAACCAAAATGATGACAAAGGGTTATGGAATCATGGTAATTATTTGATAACACCTAATCAACGTCTTAATTGGAAATCAAGAAACTTAAGCCCCCAATCACGGGATTTTTCTCCCTTTTTAAATAATATTTTCTGAAAAAATAAAGATTCCAACAAAAGGAAAAGTAAACCGTTCACAGAATTTTAGAGAGAGAGAGAGAGAGAGATGAGTGAGTTGACTTGTACCGTTTGTAATCATGATGAGTTTTATTTTTATATTTCGGTGCGAGCGGACTCCATTGCAAAATTAATTGACCGGATTATAGGTTTTTAGTCATGATAGAATTAAATTATTAAATTTAGAATTTTTATTATCGGTTTCTATTTTGACCACAAAAAAATATTATAAAAATAAATTTATAAATTGATGTGGTTTAATATAATATATTAAATTGTAAAACTAATTATATTGTAAAGTAGATTCAATATATCAAATAAAATCATATCAATTTGTAAATTTATTTGCGTGAAATTTTTTTGTAACTATAGAATGCACTTTTCTTACATTTTTAGCTACAATGATAGAATTCATATTTTTATACTCAAATTATCAAATATTCAATTTACTTATTAATGAAAGTATCAACCATATATAAACAAAAATATATATTAGATTATGAATTAATGGTAAATTTAATCTCATCCTATCATTCAAGTAGCTTTTAAGATCAGCTTAACCCACTTACGGATTCTTTTTTCACAATCCTTTTTAGTCTTTTGCATCGATTGGCGCTTTGAAATTCTTTTTAATGAATAAGATTTCCTTGAACTAAAAAGAAAAACACCAAAAATGATAGTCCCAAAAAGATATGCCATTAAAATAATTACAGTAGACATGAAAGCGAATCACTAAAAAAGACATTAAAGCCAAAATTTGGTTCAACTCCCTATTTCTCTTTTAGACTCAAAAGAGAAAATTTGTCTAATTAAAGGTGGTTTTCTATACAATACAACACAATTGATGTAATCGTTAACAAGGCCATGAGAGACTTTTTCATGATTATTTTGCTGAAGCATCAGTATATCCTCCCAAAGTATTTCGTAGAAGGTTCAGGATGAGGATATCTCTTTTTCTTCGAATTTAATCTGAGGTGGAAGCTTACAATCCAAATTTTGTCCAGATGAGAGACAATGTTGGAAAACTTGGTTGTCTGGCCTTCAAATTACGGCTACACTAATAATTCTAGCATATTGAGTAACTGGTGATTTTGTGGATGAATATCTAAAAGTTTCAAAGACCATAGCAATGGAAAGTCTAAAATTATTTGCTAAAGTGGTGGCCAGTTTGTATTTTTGAGGAACAATACTTGGGGTCACCAACAAACAATAATGTTGCGAGATTGCTAGCATTTAATGAAAGTCATGGCATTCCATAAATGTTCGGAAATATCGATTTGCATAGTTAAAACCGTAGTTAAGAATTACTAAAAGAAGGAAAAAAAATATGGCTTGAGAAAAAATCTACATAAAAAGTTACCACAATTTGAAGGAAATTTGTATAATCACTAAAAGTGAATCTGAAAAATAAAGTTAAAAACTTACCTTCAATTGGAGATTAGATCGTTATTGAAGCTAAAACATTAACAACTTTGTGCTTTGCTTGGCTGTATGGAAAGCCTAGAAAAAATTGCGAGAAAAATCGCAGGTTAAAGCTATAAAATGTTCAAAAGTCCCTTTCTGTGAAAATGAACAAGAAGCAGGCAAAGAGAAATATATATATATGGTTCTCAATTTATGGAATTGACTTGAATTTGTTTTAATAAAACAAAGATTATTTTAATAATATATATTTATTTATTGAGTGAATAGTGCTAGCCAAAGATTGCTAGCTAGCATTGTAGCAACTCGGTAATTCTAAAGTTATTATCGCTAGCCGGCTGAAGTTGAATTGAACCCACTTTTCATATTTTACTGGCTAAACTAATCTTTATCTAACGAACTGCGAATGCACTAAGGAGATTATAATAGAAGAATATGGAGAAATGAGTTAGTGAAGTAGGAGAGGAGGATACGGAGATAAAGAGTTTCCAAAATGATAAATGATTTGTATAGAGTCTTAGGATGTGTTAGTTTCATGCGTTTCTTTTTTTAAAAAATATAAGTAAATTTGAAATCTATATAAAAAAATTTATTTTTTAATAATAAGTTTCACTTTTATTAAAACTAAGTATGCAAAATTTACGCACTTTAAATCTATATTTAGCGTTACTTTTTCAAAATAAAGGAATGAATTTTTCAAGATTTAGAGCATTGACATTGGATTAGTCATTCCAATCTTCAAAATTTGACTAATATGAAACTTTTTTACTTTTAGCCAATCACTCAAAACTTGAAGTTTATATTGGATTAGTCATCACACTCTCTATATTAATAAAATATTATTATTTTTTATTATTAATATTTCGTTAATTAAATTATATAGATGAACATTACTTATATTATAATTTGTTATAAAATAAGATTATTGCATTATTTTGTACTTTATAAATAATTAATAAAAAGTTTATTCATATTTTCTCATATTATTATAATTTTTGCATGATTATAGATAGATGCAAAAACTAATTTCTTAATTATTTTTATATTTGAAAAAATATTAAAAGAAAGATGATTAATATTATTTTATAAACATATAATTAATAATAAGAAATGCATCGTAATTCTAGATATTAAGTTATTATAGGGATGAAGTTACACTAGAGAGAAGAAAAAGAGAAACACAAAAAAAAAAAAAAATATATTAAAAAAAAAATATTACAATCTCCTTTATATATGACTCTAAAAATGAAATGACTGTAACTTATATTTTACAATCCCTTCGAAATATGACTTTTGCTGAGCCAATATCAATGTTCGAAAAAGAGTTTTTCAAATATTTGAGAGGAGACCATGTGCCTAGTTTTTGAGACTTTTGAAGTTGATGGTGCTATTTTGGTGATGATGCCATTAAAGGGAGAATCTGATTTTGTTTTCTTTCCATTGACGTGAGGTTGACCACCGAAATTTACTGGTCTTCATTTCAAGCTATCAATTCTGAATCACTGTCACATCGTTTCCTTACCGGAATTTAATCTAATTTAGATCTACAAATTCTAGTTTCACTCGTAAAAGTGAGATTTATTATTCATTTTATACTTAGAAAAAGAAAGGAATCATTGGGTAGGCAACAAATTATTGCTTGGCCAGTACCAATTTGGTGCTGTTAAAAGAGGGGGCCAAAAAGAAAAGATGCTGGTTTGGAGAGTGGATGCACAAAGTAAATAGAATGTATACCAGATTAGCTTAATTGGTCTATTGTCTTAGACTTCAAGTAACTCCTCAAATAAAGCTATTTCAATGGTAATTGATACATGTACAAGGATCATACCCATATACATATCTATACCTACGTATGTACCACTATTATAATTTATAAGTAGTTCGTACTTCTTACTGGACTAGGTGCGATGTTCTTCTAAATTGAATTTCATATTCAAAAGTCAATGGCTTATTAGCTTGGGACAAGTTCTCATCTGTTGTGACGGCTATAGTTGCTTCTATTTTCTGGGAACATGAATGAATCTTTATTCGATATAAATATATATATATACACATTTATATGTTTTTCCTTTTTTTTTTTCTAAAAAAAATATGTATATATACTTAGACACACAACTGGATTGGACTTGAGGGGAAAAATATTCCAAGCCCAGATAAGCAGGCCCAACCCACCAAGAGCCCTCACTAGAAAACAAAGGAAAAGAGAGGAAGAGGGGACAAGGGAAGAGAATAAGTCAGAAAAATGTAACGAAAATATGGAAAGGGAATGAGAGAAAGCGGAAAAGAGGAGAGGATGTTAGACAAGGAAAGGAAAGGATGGCCATTCTTCATCACTACAGGGAGGAACACAGAAAGAGGGATCGGATAAAAGGAGGCGAATTCAAAAAGATTTCTTCAACTTCGCAATCAGGGCTCCAAAGAAAAGACTTCTTCCAACAAATAGATTTCAGATCTCTATTGTATAATGAGAATGAGAGACAATGAGAGGCTGTAAAACAAGCATATTATAGTAGATTTTTCCTCCCTAACGTCTCGTGTATATAGGTAATATGTCAAACCATGTAAATCTGTGTACCTCTCTCTTTATTTTCTCAAAACTTATTTTCCTTTCACCACTATGGATGTACACACCGATACTATGCAGCCACACCAAACCACTGTCGGCGACTTCAAACTACACTGATTGAGGCTTGAATCATCAAAGTGGGCCAAGATTGACTCTTTCTTCCCTTCTGGCCTTTTATGTAATTTTTTAAGTACCAACAGTTGGGATAGTCTGTGAGATCTGATTTTCCTTCTACACCAAAAGTGGGAGAAAGACTATTTTTCATCGCACCAAATGATCACCGAATGAACAAATAAAATTTTTTCAGATAAGTATTCTCGACATTTTAACCTTTTTTTTTTTTATGAGCAACACTATCGCAAAAGATGGGTAGAGAGTCTTTTCTCGCCTAGGCAAGAACCCAAACTACTTGCCACTTAAATACTCAGTGTGCTTTAAGTGCATTGTGCAAAAAGAAGAGAGTACGCGAGATAGTACTGTGCACTTAAGTGCACCATATGAATAATATGCATGTAAGTACATAGTACACGTACACGAATACAACCGACAAACACTTTGCCCTTAACTGCATAGTGCCCATGCATGCACAGTGCACAACAGGTGCACAACAATGTAGGAGCTCGCGGCAGCCCGGCACTGGCGAACACCCTATAGAACGCCAAGGGTTTTTAGCCACAGTTATGGTGGCCAACGCCCTCGGTGGCCATACACAATGCTGCAAACAGTGCTCATGCCAAATGCACTTGGCTATGCAACGGGAGTGAGCCCAATGAACAGGATCAATGGCCACCATGTGGTCTGCCAATAGTTTCTGTCCCCCCCACTAAGGCCACCTCCAGCAATGGGGCTTGCAAGCCATGCATGACGAAGTCGCAAGTGCAGAGCTGGAGCTCACTTAGCAAGGTGTGGGAACCAAACCCTCGTGGCTTGGCGATGCCACCATTAATGACTATATGGAACACCAGCATGTTCTACTGGGGGAAAGGTGGTCCCGACCACAAGACCCATGCACGTGGTGCACGGTGACTCCCATCCCTAAAATGTAGTGCACACGGCGCCACCAACTACCTATGGGCTCCAGAGTCCTCTAGAAGTCACCGCCACATCGACGTTTTCTATCGTCGGCCTAATAGTCCTAGGCCACAAAAAGTGCTGGTGAGGACTCTCCCCATTGGTCACGGCTCCTCGCCCACGAAGTGAGTGCCACGACCTCACTTGCTTGACCACCTAGTGCAAGCATACCCTGCTCAGTCAAGCACCTTGCTCGGCCACGCAGTGGCGGGCATGTTCCTCGGGTACGAGGCGTGTGACCAGTCACCTTGTGGCGGGCCCCTTCCCACGACATCCAAAGCTAGTGTGACCACCGCCAAGCATTGATGATCCCGTCGGCGATTTCTATCACCAGTGTGATGCTCGATAGACCGAGTTGCTCAGCCACCAAGTGGCTAGCAGCCAGCTCCTCTGCCTGAGATACAGCTTGGCCACCAAGTGACAAGCAACCACCTCCTCAGCCAGAGATACAGCTTGGCAACCATTGGGTGGCACTAATGTGCACGCGAGCAATTTCTTCCTCGCCCACCAACTCCTTAGCTACCTAATGGCTGGCACAAGTGCTTGGCCAGAGCAAGCTTTTCGATCGCTTCCCAGTCACTGGCTTCTTGGCCCTGGGTTTCCATTCAACACTTTCACGACTCTCCTTGGTCACTGGCTTCCCAGTCCTGGGTCCCTCTGCCTCCATTAGCTGCTTGCCACATTTACTGTCATGTTGCTTGATCACCCCATGGTGAGCATCCTTTTGCTCGGTCACCCACTGGTGCACACATCCACCTCGGCCATGAACGCATCTTCGCCACATGCAAACAAACAGCCACGAGCAACCATCCCGCCATGGAAGGGATTCAGGTTTGCGAGCCTCACCTTGTGATTTGGGTTGTTTACACTAACCGAGTTGACCTTTTTTAGCACGGACAAACTTCTCCTTCAACAAAGCCGAGTCCCTTGACTCACTGCGACAAAACGGTCGAACACAAGTCCTTTGACTTGTCAACCTTCGCGCCACCTTGTCACGATGCAAAGTCCCTTCACTTGCCAACCTTCGTGCCACCAACCTGAGTCCTTGGACTCGCAATGACGGCTTCGTTGTGCAAGAGTCTTAAGACCTGTCCAAAATGGCCAGTTAGACATAAGTGCCTTGACTTTTTTACCTTCGTGAAACCAAGTCAAGTTCCTGGACTAGGCAGGAGTTTGAGGACCTGTCCAAAATGGACGGCCAGATATAAATCCCTTGACTTGCTGACCTTCGTGCAACCAAACCAAGTCTCTATACTCGCCACTAAGTTTAGGCCTGCCACTAGTCTCAGGACTTGCCCAGACGTCCATTCGGATACAAGTTCTTTAACTTGCCGACCTTCGTGCTGATACGTGTCCCTAGAAGCGCACCGAGTGTTACACTCATGCCATAACCGCTACTAGTGGGTTACTTCCATGAACGAGCCTCTGGAGTTAATGAGCCTTTGAGCTCCACAATTGTTGCGAGCGGGTTACCTTCAAGAACAAGTCGACGAGCTCGACAATCGCCTACAGTGGGGTTGACGGGTTCTTTGACTAATTTGCATGGGTTATTATATATAAACTCCTACACTAATAGCAAACGGCAAACAAATAACAGTTCACACTGGAAGGTAAAAATACGCAAGACATTGAAAATCAAAACATCTACAAATATTCATGTAGACGAGCTACCGGACTACGCATCTTACACAGTTGAGTACATCTCCTGCCACATCCAAGCTCCGTGCTCGCATCTTAAGCAGTTGAATACATCTCCTGCCACATCCGAGCTCTGCACTCATATCTTGTGCGGTCAAGTACATCTCTCGCCACCCCTGAGCTCCGCGCTCGCATCTATCGCAGTCGAGTACATCTCCTACCTAATTTCGTGCTCATAAATATTTATCGCCTAATGCGAATGAAATGGGCAACCAAAGACCAACTCCTAGAATTTATTTTCTTACAGATTCCTACGGCCAACTGTTGTCGTATATTTTATTTTAAAGATTCTCAAGACCTTCTTTTAAAGTGAATTGACCTTAAGAATCAAGGACAGCTGAAGGGGATAAAATATTCCAAGCCTAGATGATTAGGCCTAGCTCACCAAAGCGCATTCACTAGAAGATAAAGAAAGAGAGGGGGAGAGGGGACAAGGGAAGAGTATGTGTCAGGAAAAATTAAGGAAAATATGGAAAGGGAATGAGAGAAAATGAAAAGGAGGAGAGGATTTTAGACACACAAAGGAAAGGGTGGCCATTCCTCATTACTGCAGGGAGGCATGTAGAAAGAGGGATAAGATAAAAGGAGACGACTTCAAAAGACTTCTTCTTCTACAGCTTCTTCAACCTTTCAACCAAGACTCATGAGAAAAGACTTCCTCCATCAAATAGATTCCAGATCTCCATTGTACAGTGCGGATAAAAGACTACAAGAGACTATAAAATAAGCATATTGTAGTGAATTTTCCTTCCCAAATGTTCTGTGGACGTAAACAATATGCAAAACCACGTAAATCTATGTATGTATCTCTTTTTATTTTCTTTACACTTATCTTCATTTCATCGTCGTGGGTATATGCACCGACACCATACAGTTGCACCAGACCACTTTCGAGCGTTCCAGACCACACCGATCGAGGCCCGAATCGTCATAACAGGCCGGGAGTGACTATTTCTCTCCTTCTGGCCTGTTGTGTATTTTTTAGGAAGCAACAAGGCTGATCATAAAGAGTTTGGTCTCTCATGTGCTAAGGCTTATAGAATTGTATACATCAAGGGTGAAGCCCATCTGTTTGTCAACCCTCTATGGACTAATTTGTTTTTTTTAAAAAATAAAAGAATGAAATGAAAATGATTTCAAGGCACAACCACTTCAACAATTAATATTAATTTAATGTAGCCATTAGTTGACTAATTTTTACCATAAGATATTGTGTTTGAGTCATAACTGATAATGCAACTTGGCTCTTACTTTGAATTTTCGAAAATATATTATACAATTCTTAATTTATTTCCTTTTCTTTTTCTTTATACAAAAATAAAAACACAATTGTTTCTCTTATCCAATCAAGCCAATAACGCTTGAGAGTATTAGCATGATGTGTCATGCAAAAGCGATAAATCGGGTGACATTGGCGGAATTTCAATAGGTGTTCTCAATCACACTCCAAAATGGAGAGATCAAAAGTTGGGTCCCACTTCGAGGGTGAGCTTCTCCAAAAAATCATAGAAGAAAGAGGGAGAGAGATAATGGAATTGTATAACATTTTGCTCAAAAGATACAAATGTTGTAATGTTGGTCACACTTATACCTCCCAACATACCCACAAGGCACTATCAAAATAGCAAACAACTAAAGATTCCAAGTCAATAATAGAAAAGGGTAAAAAGAAAAAAAAAATACCTAACTTGGCCTTATACTGTGCCCATAATGGGCTAGTACAAAGCAAAAATAACTAATGGCCTAGAGGCTCGAAATGCTGAATTGAGGTGAACTCAACCCAAGCAGTAGAAAGGATCCAATGCCTACGAGCCCAACTATCCAGCCCATGAACCTCTTCTTCATCTAAACCCTGGTCAGAACACCTTGACCACAAGGTGGGGGTAAGCCTCCTTCAGCTGCGTATACGGTTCCCAGGTAGCATCCTCTGCCTATTTACCTTGCTAGTAGCCACCAAACCAGAGCTCGACCAAGTGTTGGTTCTTTGACCTCTTGAGTTTGTGAGTCAACATTTCCTCAGGCACCAGAATGCCCTTAAAGTCCACGGGAGGCAGGGTTGGGGTAGTCATGACTTGTTGCTTTAGCTTATTCTTCAATTGTGAGACATGGAAAAAGAGACAAATGTAGGAGAAACATGAGAGTTGAACCTAATAGGCCACGACTTCGATTTTTGAGTGATCTCAAAGTGGCCAAAGAATCAAGGTGCCATGTAACACCCCTTCCCTAGGGTTAGGGATGTCACGTGCTTACGTACATATAATCAAGAAAGAGATTTCATAATTTAATGAATCAAATAAATAATAAATAAATAAAGCCTAGACCTAAATCCAACTGCTCCATCTAAGCCTGACTCACTTGCTCGTTTTGATCATCCTCACCTGAGTGGTTAAAAACATGAAATAAAAAATAAAATGAGTCGAATACTCAGTAAGAAATTTATCACAACGTAAACATAATAAACGTAAGGTTTTTATAAAAGTTTTCATGCTGAGCTTAAAATCATGATTGATCATATTGATGCTTATGATATGAATGAGTGTCTTGATTTATCTAAATTAACTGACTATTTTGACATATCTTATTTATATGAATGATCTGACTGACCAACACACTCAACCTTAAGTGCACGATTGTACACTAACTTCCCCCACTACAACAAGGGAAGCCGACTATGCAGTACTTTGGCATACTAAGATATGGACCACACTTGAGTCCGTGGCTTGCACACCTACCCTGAAACTGCATTGGTACCATGTATCTAAATGGTCATCTAATTACTTGATCTTATCTTATATTTCAGTTGAACTTGAGATAGCTTATGTGTCTTAAGTGATGTGAGATGCATGATATACATACTGATATAAATAAATGTAAATTTCTGAATTTGAACTTGATGCTAAATGATATGATCGTGTGTTGTGTTTAGTGACATGCTTGCATATGACATGAGTGGTATATAAAAAATAGCTATCAAAGAATTGACTCTAATAATAATATATATAAGCTGAACTGTAATGATCCTAATTTATAAACAAATTACTTATCTCGCTGCTCTGCTTCCCGACTCTCATTTCTTAATTCGTCACCTATATATAGTATTAAATATCTCTAAATCTATATAAGAAAACATGTCCTAATATCTTACTTAATTAAATTCATATTGTATAAAATAGTCAAATAAATATTCCGTTTAATACCAAAATCAATGAATCTGACATTTTAAATTATTTAAATACTAATAACATATTATAATTTAAAAGAATACTTGGGTTATTTTAAATTCTAAAGTTAGCCCCAATGTTTTATGGGTCATTTCAGATCATTCAGAAGATGGGTTTCATAGCTTACAAATTACAATTACCCCTACAGCAGCCATATATCCAATATTTCATGTATCATAGCTGAAGAAAAATTGGGGTAGAAAAATGTACTTGTTGATGATCTACCATCCCAAAACTCCTTAGGAGTTTTGAAGCCCAAACCTGAGAGGGTGTTGAGCCACAGTGTTCGCAAGAACAGAAATCTTCCACTCACCGAGTTGTTAATACAATGGCAAGGGCAGAATGAAGATGACGCTACGTGGGAGTCTTATGCGGTGTTGAAGGCGTCTTATCCACACCTTGTGGGCAAGGTGCTCTAAGGGGGTGGCTTTGTAATTCATCAAGATGCAACTGATTGAAGAAGTGTGGAGTCAGGGTTCTCTCTTGAAGATGAGGATTGGGCCAATGGGTTAGGCTAATGTAACGGGTCTCTATTTTGGACTAGTAACAATTTAATTGAGTTTATATAATGTTGTTAAGTCAAAGTCTAAGTGTCAATCAGCCCAATGGGTTTAGTCAGCCCAGTCTAGTATTATTGTTAACAATATTGTTATTTTGCCATGTAGTAGGTTTCTAGAAGGGAATTTGAGCTGTGATATTCCCTGCATGTCAGCTTTATATGGTGTAAACTGTATGAGAACCATTTTTATGCAAGATTTATGACAATTATGTTATTTCTCATTTTCCTTCTTCTCTGTCTATTTCTCTAGAGACTCTCCCCCTCGAAGTGAATCTTACCAAATTCATCAAACATCCTATCACTAGCAGAAAATCCTCAACCCATTCATTACAATATTGAATTAAATAGAAGTGTGTTACATTTGTGGTATTAGATATTTAATCCATAGTGAAAAATTATGACTGAATGGACTAGGGTTAATCAGCTCCAAGATGGATTGCCTGCTTTGAAAAAATCCACAGGCTCTTAGTTCAAGAACATAGAAACTGAAATGGTGACCTTCAAATGCCAATCTGACTCTGCGATGCAACAGCTGGCATCCCTCACCTTGGAGTTGCAGAACAAGAATAGTGGCAACCATCAAGTAGAGTCTTCCTTAGGCAACAATGGATTTCAGATTGAGCAAGGCGAGTAAGGGGGGAGCCCCATTCTAAACTGGTAAGAATTGATTTTTCCTGTTTCCATGGTGCAGATCAAATGGGTGGTAATAAAAGGTCAATCATTATTTTGCATACTACAATACATTACTACATCATATATTAAGACTAGCCTCTTTTAACATGGAGGGGTAAGCTTTGGTATGATTCCAAGACCTGGAAGAATCTAGAGAAATAAGAGATTGGGAAGGGTTCACTAATGCCCTACTGACCAGGTTTAGACCATCTTCTTATGATAACCCATTGGAGTCATTAACCAGACTTAAACAAACTAGAACAATTGAAGAGTATAAATCTAGTTTTGAGAGCCTTTCTAATAGACTAAAGGAGTTATCTGAGGGATATAAGTTGAGTTGTTTTCTCAGTGGCCTAAAAGATGAGATAACATTGCCAGTGAAAATGTTTAACCTTGAAAACCTTTTAATAGCCTACAGCCTTGCTAGGATCCAAGAAGAATATATTATTGTCACAATAAAGAACCCACAAAACTACCAACCCCATGAGACTAGGATTCTGAAATATCCCACTTTTCGATACTCAAACAACAACCAAAACAGTAGTTACTTAAGCCCAAAAGTCATAGTTCCAATCCAAAAAATTACAGCCAACAAATGAAGAAAGGAAGGACAAAGGGTTGTGTTACTATTGTGACTCAAAATGGAACCCTGGCCATAGATGCCAACAGCCCAAGTTATTCTTGATTGATGAAGGGGAAGGGGAATCTAATGAAGAAGAAGAAGAAGAAAAGGAAGAACGATTAGACTTTACCAACCAACCCACCCTTATTGACCAACCAACCTAACCAGAAATTTCTTTGTATGCTCTCATTGGTTCCTTAAATCCTAGGACAATAAAAATCAAAGAGAGAATAGGGGGTCAAGAGGTGGTGGTACTTATTGATTCAGATAGCACCCACAATTTCTTGGATCTTTCTATTGTGAAAATGGGCAAATTCCAGTGAATATACATGAGAAGGTGAGGGTCAAGATGGCTAATGGTGAGCTAGTGGGAAGTGAAGGGAAATGTGCATCCATTAGAGTTAAACTGCAGTGTTTGTCCTAGTACTAGCTGGTTGTGACATGATACTAGGTGTTCAATGGCTACGTGAACTAGGCCCTATTTTGTGGAGTTTGAAGGAGCTGTCAATGCAATTTCAATATCATGGTAACTCTGTGGAATTACAGGGATTGTGTCCTTCTAACCTTATTAAGGAGGGAAACCTTAATCTGAACCATAAATTGGAAAAAAAATGGCTGCTATTACAATTGATTAACCAAGGTGGAGGGAAACCAACAGTGGAGATTCCCAAACCCATGCAAAACTTAATCAATATGAGGAAGTTTTTGGAGACTCAAAAAACCTTCCCCCAAGCCGAGACCAAGACCACTGCATTATTCTATTTCCAAACACTAACCCAATTTCTGTAAGACCATACTGATACCCCTACTTTCAAAAAGACAAGATAGAAAAAGTTGTTAAGAAATTGTTAAGTTCAGGGGTAATAAGGCCTAGTCACAGCCCATATATGTCCCTTGTTTTATTAGTAAGAAAGGCTGATAGTTCATAGCATATGTGTGTGGACTATAAAGCCTCAAATAAGGTGACAGTGAAGGACAAGTTCCCTATTCCTGTTGTGGAGGAACTATTGGATGAGTTGAGTGGGTCAAGATTGTTTTCTAAACTGGAAATCACCAAGAGATTCACTGAGAGATAAGATTTTGGCGATTAAGTTCAGTTAACTATAAATCCTTCAAAGTAGGGAATCACCGATAGATATACGTGATACATGAAAGAACTTATAATTACACAGTCTGATGACAATGCGAAAGAGATTTGGCCTTTTTAATGGTTTTGAGCCATCACCTTGGGTTGGCCCATCACATAGATATGTGGGCTATGTCCAATTTTAATGGGCTTGAAATTAATTAATTAGGCCTAATAAAATCATTGACCCATTGTAATAGAATTCAAGCCTGTGGCTTATTCAAAATTACTCGCTACACCTCAAATGAGCTTCCTAAAAATATTAATCACCAATACCGTCCAAAATCATCAACTAATCCTTTACGGCTTTAAAATAAATTTTTGAACCTATGAGCTAATCTAAAATTCATAGACAATCACAATAAATTGTAATTCGCTGGCTTTCCTAAAATGGCCCATTAAACTAAATTAGGCCCAATAAAATTATCCTTATAAATATTGGGTTGGGTTGTTACATGCCAACTTCAAATTCCATTGGTGGACCATCGATAACTATTGGTATGGTTGCAATCTTGTGTAAACCCACTATCCAACCTCAAAAGTTTACTCATTTCGTTTCAAGTCCGCATACCTTTTCATGTGTTCTTGTGTTTTCTGTAAGTTACATCGTAAAAGTTGTATGATCTAGTCCTTGAATTGAAGACTCTTACTTCTACTCTAGTCGTGGTGGTGCAAAGCCATACCTTTAAAAGGGCTTATATAGGTAGAGACATGCTGTGAGGTATTGTAACACCAGTTGGCCAAGGACACCTAATTAGCTCACCCTTGAGGTTTGTCTCCCACAAAACTTCTTAGATTGTTCTCAATACACTTGTTAATAAACTCAGATTGACCATCAGTTTGGGGTTGGTAAGAGGTATTTAAGGGCAATTGTGTACCCTGATCCTTGAATAGCTCATGCCAAAAGAGGCTAGTGAGATACTTAGTGAGAATATCTACTACTACCCACAAGCTATTATACCCTTGAGACAAGGGGAGGCTTTCCACAAAATCTATAGTGATATGAATCCATAGTAGTGAGGGAATGGGAGGGGTTGTAAGAGGCCACTGGGTTTGGATTGATTTTCCTTAACAACTTGACAAATTTCACATTCCCTAACAAATATTTTGGTGTATGTTTTTAGCCCTTGCCAGAAGAACTCCCTTTTGATTCTATGCAAGGTCTTGCCATACCTTGAATGTCCCCCTAAGGGGCTGCTATGAGTGATATGTAATAGTTGCTACCTCAAACCTCCATGGTTAGCTACCACTAACCATTGTTTATAGTACAATAACCCACCTCTAATAGAAAAATTCTGGGGTAAAGTGTCATTTTCATGCTGAGAGATCATGCCCACTATATAAGGATCATTAACAAAGGCTGCTTTAACCTTTTCCCGCCATTATGTAGTGAGAATGAACAATACTACCATGTTGACCTCCACTTCTTGCTTAACACCCTCATCCATTCTAGAAAGTGCATCAACAACCTTATTTACTTGTCTCTTTTTCACCACCAAATCATAACCCAACAACTTCGAGATCCATTTTTGCTACATAAGGGTCCACATCTTTTATTCCAACAAGTAGTTTTGGTGGTCAATCCTAACTATAAAGGACTTCCCAAGTAAATATGGCCTTCATTTTTGTGTGGTAGCAACGAGAGCATAAAGCTCATTCTCATAGGTCGACCAAGATATGATTCTTCCCTTAAGAGTTTGACTGAAATAGACAATTGGCTTATTTCTTTGCATTAATACAGCCTTTATAGCTTCACTTGAGGCATTACATGCAATTGTAAAGGGTTGAAAAAGATCTGGTAAGGCTAACTGTTGATTTCAGCTTACAAAAGGCTTCCTTGGCCTCAGGAGTCCAAAAAAGTTTATTCTTTTTCAGCTAGTTGGCCAGTGGCCCTACTATGCCTCCAGAACCCCTAATGAACCTTTTATAATATTTTGTCAAACCAAGAAACCCTTGAGAGAATTAAGGGTAGTGGGAAATGGTCATTCCTCCATAACCTTGAGTTTCTCAGGGTCAGCTCTTACCCATTTTGTTGAGATTAGGTGGGCCAAATAAGCCACTTTTGGTATGGCAAACTTACACTAAGACAATTTGGCAAGCATTGTTGCCTTAGGATCTCAAGAGTCTCATTTAAGTGTGTTTAACATGGTCCTCTGCTGATTTGTTGTACACCAGTATATTATCCAAGAATAATTGAATGAATTTCCTGAAGTGAGGTAAAAAACAATCTCATACATCAAACTTTGGAAGGTAGATGAGACATTAGTCAACCTAAAGGGTATCACAAAGAACTTATTGTAGCCCTCATGACTTCTAAGGGCAATAACATAAATGTCTTCAACCTTAACCCTGATTTAAGGATATCCTAATCGTAAATCCAATTTTTAAAATAGCTCAACCCCACTTAGTTCATCCAATCACTCTTTCACAACTAGTATTAGATTTTTGTCCTTCACAATTTCTTTGTTGACAGCTTTATAATCCCAACATATTCTCCAAGCCTCGTCAACTTTCCTTACCAATAGCACAGGGGATGAATAAGGACTTTAGTTAGGTTGAATCACTCTTTTGCTCAATAGTCCTTTAACAATTTTGACTATTCTATCCTTTTGGAAATAGGGGTACCTTTATGGCCTTACAGAAACATGAGTGGTATTACGTTGGAGGGTAATTACATGATCATGGGTTCTGTTGGGGGTAGGCCTTTAGGTTCACCAAACACATCACAATATTGGTTAAGCATCTGAAGGATAGGTTGGGGTATATTCTTAGGCCATTGTATATTTCTTTCTTCAACTACTTTAAGCAATAACCATCTCTTTTCTAATTTATTATGCTTGTTGTGGCCCCCTTCCTCAATTTGAGTAGAATGGTTTAGTCCCTTAGGTTTAACAGTTTTTCTGGTGTACTAAGATTCCATATACAAGGCCTAAAGTTTAACAAAATGGATCCCATCTCTCTTAGCCAACGGACCCTTAATACCATGTCACACCTTGCAAAAACATGAATATGAACATCTGTAATGAACACTAGACCTTGCACCTTGAATCTCACCCCTGTACATTTCCCTTCACTTGCAATAAGTTTCTTATTGGCAACTTGAACCTTTACTCTTTAAGCATCATTGGTTGGGAGGGTAGCCTTTCTAACAATTGAGGAGTCTAAGAAATTGTGGGTACATCCAGAACCAATAAGTATAGTCACTTCTTGGGAGCCTATCCTCTCTCTAACTCTTTGTTTTGGGACCTTGGGAGCCAATTAAGGCAAGTAGAAAAATCTCAGGATGGTGGTTTTTTTGCTTCGAGTCCATCTTATCCTCTCCAGCTGGCCACTCTTCCATTTCAAGTTCCTCAAAACTTCTTCATCAACATCCACAATTAAGAATAATTTCGAATTGGGACATTTGTAGCCTAGATTTCACTTGGGATCATAGTAGTATCACAACCCGTTCTTTCCTTCTTCTACTGCTAGTTAATTTTTGAGTGAACACCATGGTCTTAAAAGCTCCCTTAGGGGCTGTTACAAAAGCAGTAGGCGGATTTTTTTAGCAGTTCCTGCTCACGGGAATGTGACACCCCCCTTTCAATTCCTCCCAGTTATCTCAATACACTACAACAAAAATGGTTGCGAATAGTCTTTTGGTCGAGATAAATTAGTCAGAAAAAACCGTTTTTGTTGTAGTGATAGGTTGTCAAGATTAAGAGGTACCCTTAAGTCCTGCTATAAAGAATTAATTTTGTTCTAACTAATCAGATAATTTAGAATTATTAACTTATGAAAAAAACAGACTTTGTATGTAATAAATTATATATAGTTTTTTTTAATTATAGTTAATTTTCTTTTTGGTTGATTATGACTAAATTAATTATTTACCTTATATTGATAGCTAGGTAAGTACATAGCACCCTTATATTTTAACATATACCGAAACTTATATCCATGAAGATTCACGTTACATCAATCCTATTAGTCATTTTTATCACAAATAACGTGTCATAAATGTTCATTTTTCTTGAAATGCAAATATTTAACATAATTTCGTTGTATAAGGAAAAAAATAATATTAATAGAAATAACGAAGCAAGGGGACAACATAGGAAAATGTTTGGCTCCAATATTTTGATAACTATCTCAAGATCGAGTGTCCTTTGTGTTTTTATTTCTTCTTTCTGTGGCAGAAGTTCTGGTTGTGAGATGTGTGTGTGTGTGTGTATATATATATATAAATATATATTTATATCATTCACTTGAAATATATCGTCGTAATAATTGAGTAATTAATTATACCTATAAATTTAAGACAAATATAGATAGATGAGCGTAATCAAATTCATTTTCAATAAATTCAAACTTAATTTAAAGAAGGAAAAACATGCTTGAACATAGGATGTATGGCAACGTGACAAATTCCAGCTCGGTTTTAATCAATGAAATAATAGACACGTGCAGTCAATGAGAATAGACACTTGCAATTTTCTCTGGGGCTATATATGAATAATGTGAGCTTGTATGAAGGAAAATTTTGGATTTTTATGAATATGGACCTCTATTTTGGCTCACCCTATGGATCTATATATTGATAGGCCTGCACTTTTTTGGCCTGGCTTGGGAAATTTTAGCAACGAATCTGCTGCTTATGGGATTATCGATGGCCCATATTTTTGTGAAAAAAATGATTAATATTTAATTATGTTATAATTATTGTATAATTCTATTTTAGATGGAGAATACATATGTAAAATTAAAATTATTTTCAATGAAGTGATACAATTATATTAATTTATTGTATTATGAGTTGTAAGGAAGCTGCTTGTGAATTATCACCCATGTCTTTATAGTTTTTTGTTTTTTCTTCGCAAATAAGTATTGATAGATAAACTAACGGTTACAAGATATAAGTTTGGGGTGGAAGTACCTTACAGTCTTTTCAAAACCAACATATTACAACATAAAAGAAAACTAAAAAGTGAGTTTCGGAGCCAAATAAATGGCTCCCACCCAGTTCCCACAAAGGGAGACAGCTTGGTAATGGTTTTTAAATAATCTGCTAAACAGACTATAAAGCTACAGTTAGAAGCCGCAGAAAAAGGATGTGTACTACAACATGTTGGTTTGAACTGGCTGAAAGGAACTTCATTCACTTTGACTTGATCCTTGGTTAGGAAAAGTAGGAATATAGAAAAACAACCAGAAACTGAGATAAATCGCCAGCAAGTGGCCACCACTGTCTGTGGCAGTACATGCAGTACACGGGCCACATCTGGAGAGGAATAGAAGGTCGGGTTCTGAAGAATCGACATCATTGACTCCGTCGAAACTGTGCATGATGGTAGAAAACTTTCTCAAACGTAGCGGTGAGAGAAACTCGCGCACGGTGAAACTCACCTACCGTATAATTTTGAATTCTGACTAATTGTATAGTTATAAAAATTGAGAATGCGACAAAAATGACGGTGAAACTCATGTATTAAATTGTCATAATGTCTATATTTAATTTTACATCTGAAAATGCAACGTACGCCCTTTCCTTAAAAACTTTCCAAGCTGCAGTCAATGAGTTTGTGCCAAGTGCAGTGGTCTACGTACGTAGCAGTCCCTCATTTTAACACTCCCACGTGAAAATAAAAGAGTAGCCCAAGCTGCTTCTGCATCTTGATCATCTAGAGTGACGGAGATTGACTTATACGGTACTTATAAATATTGTGAAATCTACTTCCTGCATTGGGTTAAACTTATCTTACATCAAGAAGGCCCTATTATATTTAAAGTAATTCTACATATAATTGTGAAATATATAAATATCGCGTAATTATTTAAAAAAAAAATAAGATCCATTATTAAAAAATTAATTTTTCATGTAGATCCCGTATTTTATTCATTTTTTTCAAAATAATTATAAAGCGGTTGCACAATTCACGATTACAAATATCTTTTCTCTTATATTTATTAATGTCCATATAAATATTTTGAACAGTATTAATTAAATTAACAATGAATATTATAAGATTTACTTGATTTATTTATCTCTCTCCTACGTTAGGCTCCAACTTGAGGAGATATTTTAAGTGTATAATCTCAAAACTTTTGAAAATCCAAATCCCTTTATTTCTAGCCATTCCTTAAAGGTTATGAATGAGTAAATTACTATTGCTAAATTTGGTGAGAGAACTAAACTAGGAAGCACATAATTAACGTGTGGTTTTGCATGCGTGAATGAATTTTGGAGCCCAATGCAAGCAATCAAGAAAGAGTTAATCCCCTTGGCCGAGAAATTGGTTCCCATAAATCAGAAAGATACAAGCTAAGCTTTTAGGATGGGATAAAGCAAGTACACAAGGACGAGGTTTCCTTTCAAAGTTTTCCATTTCATTGAGCAGTAGCACAATGGAGCTCAACAAGCTTTGAGTAAATTCAAGCTTTCAATCGAGGAAGTGAGAGCAAATAGTGGATTGCACATAATATTGTGTAGTCAAATTGCCGTCTGGCAGAGAGGACCCCAACTGGGGAGACAACAATGAGGATGATGATGACAATCAACCACGACTGGGATTGTGACAGCATTTAATCAAACTTCTCTTTTTCTTTTTCTTTTTCTTCTCCTTTTTTTTTTTTTTTTTTTT
>QEOT01005318.1:141397-173677 GCA_003123785.1 Pterocarya stenoptera | reverse complement strand
ATATATATATATATATGCTTTCCAAACAGTGACTGAGTCAGTGGAATGACTGAACCTTATAGCTAGGAAGTAACTGGATTCCAATTATTATAAATAATGGGGTGGTCAGGCTGCTACCCCCATGTGGTTTATCCTTTTAGGACAAATCACCCATAAGCTTTTCTGGTTCCTCCATGTGAGCCTATTGGTGTTGCTACATGCCTCTAGCACAACCTACATTTCATCTATCCTTCTCTCTTTCTATTCTACCTCTCTCACTTTGTCAGACTATATTTAGCGTCTTAGAATACTAACATCTCTTCCTTTTGTCTGTTTTTGGTCCCAATATATAATTATTATTATATCTCATAATAATAATAAATAATAAGAAGAAAAGCATGCATTTGCAGATCATCCTTTTTACCTATCACCATGATCTTTCTCTCTTTTCATTTTGACTCACATGCATTTCAGATCTGCAGCAGCCCCCACTTCCAACTCTTTTCATATCTTCATGATAATCCCACCACCCATCGGATACCCTAGCTTTTTGTGTGTGTATGTATACATGTATACATTACCAGTAAATAAAGAAACTGGCCGAGTTTATAATTTGAAGTTTTATTTTGACCAAGAATTAGTGGGGGCCACAAAGGCTACTCCTCAATTTCCCAAGTCCTGGTTACATGAAATGAATCAGGTACGTAGGCACAGTTTCCAAACCTGAAACTCCCATGTTCCCTCACCCATCCACCCTCTCCCTTTCTCTTCTCCAATGCACAAATTCCTTAATATCTAATGGCTTTGAACTGGAATCCAAATTCCTCAGAATTCCCAACATACAAAAACAAATGTGGCAGTAAGAGGCAGCCTTTACAAAGAGAGCAATGCTAGCAGTAGCTGCCATTGCATTTGCATATATAGCCCCCCCATGCATCAAAATTATTGCTTCGTCCTGTATAATTAATTCTAGGATAATCTTATCTTTCTGACCAACTTTTTATTCCAAAAGGGGGACGGGATTAACTATATATGGATCTGGTGTGCCCTAATACTAGGTGGGTGTTAAATCATACTCTATATATATATATATATTTGTTAAGTTAAGTGTCTTATCAATAACTACTATTCATGTAATGGGTAAAAAACAGATACAGAAAAAGGTATAAGATTGTGTTGTTCTTTGCAGTCACTATGAAATATGAATAATATGGAGGTATATTTATATATATATATATGTGTGTGTGTATCTTTGATTGTGTCGTTCGTTGAGATTTGAATATCTTTGATTGAAATGGGTTATTATTTTGAGTTATATTGATTGGAAAATGGTAGTATTACCCATTAATTAATTGCCTCTATATATACACACACACACACATATATCCATTCTCCCCATAAACAAATAATGATAATAAATTATTTCTAAAATTTTAAAGGATAATTTTTAATCTATATATCCATATATAAACATGAGAAAAAGGGGTCAGGAATCTAACGGTTCAATTCAGAGTATGGACATAAAATTAGAGGAATATTCTTCGTATTTTGATCATGATTCGAATATTCAAAGCTGTAGGTGTGGTGGGAAAAGAAGCTCTGAAATCTGAATGTTAACATGATGATGCTTGAAGAAGCCATTGACATGTATTTTATTCTACAAATTAGCTGATTGGTTTCAACGGATTTGGGAATGCGAAATCAATGATGAAGCTAGCAGATGGGATTCTGATTCCTCTAGTCCTCTCTGGGGTTTAGCAGTTGGACCACTTTGAAGACCGATAAAGAAATATATTTATATATATATATATTTATATATAAATAATGCCCTCTTACAATCCTCATCACATGAACATTTTCACTTATTTAATTTATCTATACAACGGGTATATATCTGCAATCGTTTGCTGCATGCTTGCCTTGTTTATATATACAAAATGGTCGGCGCTAGCTGCAACTGTTTTGATTAATTGGTGTAATGTGTACAAAATTTGCAAGGAAATTTCCATTTTATATGACATTGATCTATTCAACACAGCTTGTTGGTCCCCTGGTAGCGAAGACTCATCCATACAAGAGAACTTTCACACTAAAAATATATAAAAGAGAGAAGAATCAATAATTGGATTTGTCATCGTTAATCATATCAAGAATTAATAAAATGAGTATGGTAAGTAAAAATAAAGTATATGAAATTGGATTTGTCATCGTTAATCATATCAATATTTACAAAAGTACGTTTAGAATTACAAAATACACGATGCATGGGCAGATTTACTAAAAAAGATACATCATTTCATTCTTAGAAATACTGATATATAATATTGTACATGATCTCAAAGTCTTCGTGTGATGAGCTGCCATTTTTGTAATGTTGCAGGCCAGGAAGGCAAATCCTTCTCCCCCGCAACTAAAATATGGATTAATCTGATATGATCATGCCATGATCAAGAAATTAATATAAATATATGGTTAGGGTGGAGGTAGTTCAAACTAGTGTTAGAATTTCACAGTATCCAAACAGCTAGGTACAGTTCTCCTAACATGGGCATGAGATCATGTTTATCCATTCATGATCAGTTTCTTTCTTCCTTTTGTTTTTTTAAAAAAGGTGAAAGAAATTGACAAGAAGAAAGAGGATAAGACAATGCACATGATGATGATGACGACGACATCCATCTCACATGATAAGCATGTTTGTGTGCTAGATCTTGCCCCTCATGTTCTTCTAATCCTTCATTCAAAACCCATGCAACAGTAACCATCAAAATCAAATAAGGTGAAACAATCATAAATATTATATATAGATCACAATCCTAACTCACAAACAAGCTGATCAGAAAAAACTTCTGGAATATATACTTCTTTTGCATGTGCATCTATTCTTGAAGAACTTAAAAAGTGCCCTTAATGATGAAGGCTTTGGTCAGAAGAAACAATTAGCATGAGATGATTCTTTATAAAAATAAAAAAAATAGCTTTAAAGAGAAGCAAAACACTTCCCTGCGGGCCTGCAGAGCCACGAGCAAGATGAGAGAGAGAGAGAGAAGGTGACAGGAATATATGGGCATGCACATTTTATGGTTCATTCTCCGAGACAATGGATTAGGACAATGTATCTGTGTTTATTGTTTCTAATTAATGGGGCCAAAAAGAAGGACAAAGTGAAACTTAAAGGGTAAATTAAGAGACGATGCTTAATGTTTTTTGTTTTAAAATGTTTACGGAGTTTTTACACTCAGAAGGGAAATGGGGACGGTGGTGCACTTTCTTCTAATTTGCTTGGGAAGCGTAGCCAATCTGCCAAAAAGTAGCGAACTTTCACACACATGAAGCTTGCTTTCACTCACATGGTGCCATCATGATCTCACTCCTTAGTCCTTAGTTTCTGCTCCTTACCTTAATGTAATCATGATTGTGATTTTAGTTGCAATTAGCTGATCTTCCGCTAGCTCCCAATGCACGGAAATAACTACTTGACTACTATATATATATATATATTAATTATATAATTTTTTAAATCTTAAATAGTCTAAAATGCAATAATGTTGTTATAATTTTGAGAAATGACCTTTTTTTATATAAAAATTAACCATGGGAATACAAAGAATCCTAGGTAATTAATGAGTTTATAGGTAAAGATAACCAAAGGATTAATTAGTAACAAAAAGTTAATTAAGATGAATACTCTCTTTTTTTCTTTATTGGAAAAAAAATAGTAAAATGACAGGAAGAGTTAAGTGGCAGGAAAGTTAAATATGAGTTCTCCTGCATACAGTTTGTGTACTCTTACTTCACTGATGTGATTAGCTAAACAATTATTTTATATTAAAAAAAAAAGTAACTCAACCAATCACATTAGTTGAGTATGCAAAAGTTACTGCACATAAAATTTTTAGTTAATGGTTAAATAGATAACTAACGGGAAATCAATGACCACTATAAGATACACAATCTTGTTTTTCCTCATTATTGAATTTGTAATCATAAATGGCTGGAAACTTTTGTTCCCAAATACTTTTTAAAATCTTACTGTCAAAAAATTGAGTGGATTAATTGTTGTAATAAAGATAGTATATATAATGAAGTTTGTTTCTAATTGGCGAAGCGTTGAGATAGGTCAAAAAAATAATTGATAAACAAATCAGAATTATTTTCTAATATTTTATTTTATGTTATCTTAGACGATTATGAACAGATAATAATTGACAGAATGATTAATAATATTTCTCCTATATTTTTTAGTTTGAAATTGTTAAAATAAATTACAATCCTTCTTGTATGTAGAATATATTTTTCTTATTGGCATATTTTGTTATTAGTTTTTAGCTGAATTCAAATTCTTTTGGTATCTTTAAGATTTAAATGGTAGCTCTTGTACTTTTTTAACAAAAATTTTCTTTTAAATACAAAAATAATGAAAAAAAAAACCTTATTTTGCATTAAGATGATCAAAATCAATAACTTCGGCAAAAACTAATGCATTCTTTGAATTTGTACTCCACATCGATCCATCACTACAAGAAAAAGGCTTTGTGACTAATTTATTGCAACCAATTCAATCTATTAGTTGCAATAAATTAATCGTAAAAATTCATTTTTCTTATAGTGCATATACATCAAGTTATTTCTAAGGGAGAACTATATTTTCAGAATAAACTGTCAAAAGCACCTTCATCGGAATTTAAATATTAGAGAGAGAGAGAGAGATCCTACATGATTTTTTTAATTATTAATATTTTTGTTATTTTATCTATATTAAGGATAATTATGAAACTTTAAATTGTCTTAAGGATATTTTAGACAATTCACTCGATGGTTCTAGGATTCCATTAAAATAGATGGATCATTACAGGTGAAAATTGTTGATTTTGATCAGTTATGGAGCAAAATGAAATTTCTAAAGAACTAACGATTGGAAGTTTACATTCCTCGAGGCATTCAAGTACTTTTTAGCTGATTAGAAAAAAAGTACTTTTTAGCTAAAGATGAAAGATATAATTAGTATTATCCTCCGTCTTTGTTTGATGTGAGGAGAAAGATATTCTGGACCAAGACCAGAGTTCTTGTACTTTTAGCTAAAGATGGAAGGTTTGATCACTTCTGAACACAAATGGCGTCCATAAAATGGACCGATCTAGAAACGTTTATATCCAACTCCGTCTCCGTTCAAGCTCCGACCGTATTCCAACTCTGACGGAGTCGGGTCAGAGTCGGAGTTATTCTGCCTCCTTTGGTGGGAGTCAGAGTTTAGACCCTACATAGACTCCGAATTCCGACATTTAAAAGAAAAAATGGTCTAACCAAAATGACGATATCGTTTTATTCACAACGGCATCCAAAAAGCAGGACTCCCTTCGTTTCATTCTCACTTTTCTCCCTCATTCTCGCACAGTAACTCTCTCCTCTCCGGTTCTCCTTCTCCAACATCTTCTCTCCCCGTCGCCTGCCCCACTGCGAACCACAGTAGAGGCCGGAACTCCATACGTCATTCTTTATTGTAAGCCTTACATCTTAATATTTTGTTATAAGGCTTTTAATTGTTCATTAATTGAATGATTTAGTGTTTCAAAATTGTTGAAGTTGTTTATAAAATTTGTTATTTCTGTGGTTTTTGTTGTTGATTTATTGTTTAAATGGGGGGATTTCTATTTTTAGGATTTTAGTCATGAGATTTGTGGGATTTTATTTGGAAAAAATTGAATGATGCCCTTTAGACGATGTTCGCTCGAGCCATACAGATTGTTCGATCGAGCCTTCGCTCGAGCCAAACGTTCAATTTCTGTGTTTCATTTATTGTTAAAATCACAAACATGGCTAGACACATGTTTTTCCTTTTCAATATGTAGATAATTTTCATAATATGTTAAATGACAGTTGTTTGTTAATTGTTTCAGATTATTTGCATAGCAAATTATGGATGCAATATCATCTTGCTGCGATTCTCCACAAGAGGATGTCGCAGAGTCGTTGGTGTCACCGACAAGCACTTCGGGCCATAGACCCTCATCTAGAACAGCTACCTCCTATGCAAGTAGTTGAGTCTCAATAGATTGAGAAGATATTGATATGCTCAATGAGGAGGAGGAGGAGTTGATAAATGTTGAGGCCAATCGACCAACACGACCTAGTAAAAAAAGGTTATAGACGTGGGAATATTTCACCAAAGTTCCCAGTCAGCGTGAGAACCTGCAAGCTCGATGCCACTATTGTAGGCAACTATGCAGTTTTCATTCGAAGAAGTAAGGCATGTCAGTATTAATAACACATCTGACGGCTGCCAGTGGTATAAGATACACAAAAGGTTGGTGACAATTAATTAGACGAATTTGAGTTATGAGACTTCTACTGCCACTGATGGTACACAGATTAAGAAGTTATCAATCCCTCAATACAGTGAAAAGATGTTAAGAGATGTTCTTGAGGAGATGATCATCACTGATGAGATGCATTTTACCACAGTTAACAAGGCAGACTTTCGCAAATTTGTGCACAATTTAGAGTTACGATTTCTCATGCTTTCACGATATATGGTGATGCGCGATTATTTGAGGAGGCATGCCAAAGAGAAGTGGATTATCGGCTTCAAAAAAATCGTTGATCACAAGGGTTCATTCATTGGCTAGGAGATGGATGACTGTATAAAGGATTGGGGAATTAGAAAAGTAATTTGTATCACGGTTAACAATGCCAGTGCGAATGACACTACCATTGATTGATTCAAGCGGAATACGACAGTAAATGAGAATATCATTCGTGAGCACCAGTTTATCCATGTTCGATGTTGTTCTCATATCATCAACCTCATAGTTTCAAAGAGGTTGAAATGGGTTGATAATTCCATTATTAAAGTTCGGAACCTTGTGAGATATGTTAGGAGTTCCCCCCAACGGCTCTGCCAATTTAAGGCAATAACCGAACAACTTGAAACCCCATCTTCCAGTATGTTGCAACTGGACGATCCGACTCGATGGAACTCTACATACATGATGTTCGATGTAGGGTAGAAGTATCAAATAAAGTTTGAGTAGATGAAGGTCGAGGATGGGTGCATGAGATCTACTCTACTAGAGTCAGTTGGGAGGAGAAGGGGTTCAATGAGCCGAACGCAATTGATTGGGCCAATGTCAGGTATTTTGTTCAATGCAAGTATCTGGGACAAAATATCCTACTACAAACATGTACTTCGGGGAGTTCTCAGGACTTTACAGCCACTTGCAACAAAGTTGTACTGATAGTGTGGATATGTTGAATGCAATGGCTATGAGAATGAAATATAAATACAATAAATATTAGGGAATGTGGAGAAGATAAATAGATTATAATTTTTTGCTGCTATCCTTGACCTCAATATAAGTTAGCGATTATAGAATTTTGGATTAAGAATATCTTCGATGATGAGGATACTGATTAATTTATTATATCGCTTAAATGTAATATTGATGATTTATATAGTCATTACAACAACAGTGGTTAGTCTTCAACTGAAGGTGGTAGCTCCTCATGCCCAACTGGCTCGACATCTTCCTTGGATGACACATGCACAGAGTTCAAATGTTTTGATGCTACAACTTTTTCATCAAAACTGTGCAACCATGTTTCAATGAATATTATGCAGTGTAAGTCTAAGGTTAAGCATTACTTCATGGAAGATGTCAATGCACCTAGTGATACATTCCAGATATTAAATTGGTATAATGTGAATTTTGGCAAGTTTCTAATCATTTTCCAAATAGTCAGGGATGTACTAGCTATTCATATCACTGTGATTGCCTCTAAGTCGATGTTCAATACTGGAGGTCATGTCTTGGATGCTTATCGAAGTTCATTGTCTCCGACCACCGTCGAGGCCCTCGTTTGCATACAGAACTAGTTAAGTTCAATGCCCATTGAAGTAGATACCGTTGATGCCGAGGGTTATAGGCTTGAATCATGTAATTTTATGATTTTAAATGATTATTTACATAATTTTAATGTTTTCATTTTTGAATTTATAATATATATAATTTTGTAGAACAAGCTATAAACTCCAGACTATTGTGGATAATTGAGACAGATATATCGTGGGATGACCCCGTTATTGGTGGAAAACTCAATACTATGATTATCATCATGCAAAACTTGTTAGCGTTAGAGGTGAATGTGAGTTCATAATGGGTCATATTTTATGTCATATATCACTTGACTGATGGTTTAGAAGTCTATAGTTAAATGTCTAAAGAAAAGTAGTGCATTCGATTAATAAAACTTCATGCAGGAAAATTGGAAATACCATCGAGTCATCAACTCAAATGCATGGACTGTCAAGACTAAATGGGGGGACTGTGTCGCTGTGGTTGTTTGAAATTTTGAATAAAATCTATGACAATATTTATAGTTTGGTGCTATAAATTTAAATTTTTCGTTTACGCACATTAAATCACCTATTTTTGTATTGTACATGATTTAGATATTGTATTTAAATTTTAGCTTTTTAACTTTTTTTAATAGTATTTTACAGTATTTTAGATTTTTTAATTATTTTTACATTATTTTATTTTATTTTTATAAATATTTTTAATACCTCAACTTCGATCAAAGCTTCGAACTTCGATCGGAGCAAATTTTGACCTCCAATTCTAGTCAGAATTGGAGGTCAGCATTCCAACTCCGTCGGAATCAGAGCCCACCTCTATGCCAAACTTACCAATTCTTCTTTCACATCATCTGAGATTTGATGTCACATGATTATACAATATTTTGATCGCAAAATAGAAACAACTTGTAATAGGAATGATAGCTCAGTGGATAAAATAATAATTTTCCACACCTTTATTCATTTAAGTAATGTTAGATATAATTTTCAAATAGATAAATTTCATATAAATCTTTTATAAAATAAAATAAAATAAAATAAAATGAATCTCACTAATAAATAATAGTTTTTCTTTTACTTTTTTTTAACTAGAGTCTATTTTTTTTACAATAGCTTGTACGAAGATTATCTATTTAAGACTTGCATAAATTATTTCTCTATTTATTATTACGAGGTTTCATTACTAAAGGGCCTCTTATCCATATCTAGTGACTGATCATGGTAACCAATTATCGTTGTTCATGGTTTTTTTTTTTTTTTTTTAAGAACAAAAGTGATCTAACCACGATAAAAGTGACATATTTTATATTAGGATGAAAGTATGACACGTGACATTACTCGAAACGTGTCTATCATATTATTATGTTTTCCTTTGGGATCAAACTCTCTTATTTTCGATTTGGAGCGGGTTGTTTGCATATAATTCCATTTCCGAAACACTTTCCCTTGATAACTGTAAAGGAAAACAGTGGAATAAGTTTCTGGATAATCATATCAAACTTAACTAAATTAAGCTCGAATTGGTTATTAACCAATATAAAATAGACATGATTATTAAATGATATAGACTCATATAGAACGATCGTACAATGCAACCTTAATCATGCGACTAATAACCATGCTTACCGATACTCGGTTTAATTTACAAATCGAGGCTTAGGTTTCTTTAATTTAAAATAAAAAAAGAAAACTGACAGAGGTTTTTTCGAACTAGTTGATTAGTTTTTTGTCATTTTATACTGTTTGTTCTTAGTAAATTTTATAGGGCAACTTTGTATTTTTAAAATTATAAATTAATTGTCTTTTTAATGGCAAAAGAGTGTATATTGTAATCGTTCAGCAATTTGGGGGTCTATTGTAAAGATTGAAAGTTTGATAGGGTAATTGCAAATTGCATGATAGTTTGTGTGGATTAGTGTATTTTGCCCTTTTATTTTAGCGGATGTTTGTACTTGGGCTTTGTTAATTGAATTGATAGACACTGCAACAAATTGAGCTTTTGGGACCAAATATTTTTTGGACGAATTTAATTTCATCCCAAAAGGTCACTTTTAAATATGAAATTCTTTGTTCGTCTCAGAAAATTCCAGCAATCTTATTATTGTTTGAATAATAAACGTGACGTTCAAACGGAAGGATCTAGGACAAAAATATGGCTTCCCCAAACATATTTACTATTTGAGCAAACATAAATTTCTATTCGAACGCTATAATAACAATTCGAATGAACATGACCCTAACTTAGAGTTTGATTGTAGTTTCATACCATTTTCATAAACAATTATTGTATTATATATTATGTTTTAATTTTATGTTTGTACTGCCTACTATTCAAACCAAACTTCATTTGTTCAAATGTGTACCTTAATTTTTGTTTGGAATGGGCTAATTGCTTTTCAAACAGTATAATGTTAACATAAGATGTTGAAACAGCTATGATAATAGTTCGAACTGCAAGCTGTGTCCCATTCAAACACGTCCCTTTTTTATTCAGATGAACCCACTTCTATTTGAACGTAAACATTTTGACCAAAATAGTGTTCGTACCGTGACATAAATTGAATTCGAACGCATATACGGTTTCAATATTCGAACGGATCGCATACATCTTTGAACACACATTTGAATGAGTATAACTTCCATTCAAATGCTAATCACTTCTATTCAAACAGCAATAGCATTATCCGATTATGTTCAAATGAAAAGGTAATACGTCCGAACCATTTACGGTCACATCGTTTGAATGAATATTGCCCTTATTCGAACGTCGTTCGAATTAGAAACTTTCTTATTTGAACAATTCGAATTAACATTCGAGTGGTAATTGCATACTTTCGAACTATATACGGTCTCAACATTTGAACGCAAATCAATATTATTCGAATGGATATGTCTTTAATATTTGAGTAACCTCTCATCCCCTTCGAACGTTTCTCAATCCATTTGAATGTGACTAAAGTATTCGAATACAACTCTCATATCGTAACCTTGAATAATATTCTATGTTTGAATGCAAGTTGGTCATACGGATGGGTTGGGCAAATTTTGTCTCAAAAGATTATTTTTGAGATGAAATTTTTTTCTCGTCCCCAAATGACTTTTATGATAGACTATTTGTGATGAATTTGGGACTAAATTTTTTGTCTCAAATTCTCTTTTGGACAAAATCTCAATCTTTTGGAATAAAAAATTTCGTTCCAAAAGACGGTTTCTGTTTTAGAGAGAGAGACAAATATAATTAAAGTTATTAGAACGACGGGGGAGTGAAAAGTTTAAGGATAAAGTCCAAGGATTAATCAGTTTAAAAGTAAAATCAAATTGACTATTTTAATATTTAACTATTTTTTAAATTCCATTTTTATTTGGATTGAGAGAGCATTTCAAGTCATCTCATCATTATAATTTAACTTTTTTAAATCTCAAAATAAAAATAATATTTTAACAATATTTTATTTAAATTTCAATTAAAATCTCATCTCATCTCAACTTATAAGTTTAGTTTAGATAGTGAGTTAAATTGAGATAATTTATAAATAATAAGGAAATATTTAAGTGGAGATGAGATGAATTGGTTTTTAAAAGTTCATGTGTTTGAAGTTAGAAGTGAGATGAGATACTCTTAACTTTTTTTTGGATTAAATAGTGGTGGGTCCCACCAATTATTGTATAATATTTGTAATAATTGAAGATTATTTATAAATATATTTTATATTAACTAATAGAAATTAATAAATTACATACTCATAAAAATATTAAAATCACAAATTTAATAATACAATTATCTTTTCCGAAATTTAGATTATTAAAAAACTCCCAAAAATCTAATTTCTTATTATAATATACATCATTCTAATTATCAATTACAGAATAAAAAATTTCGTACCTTATTTTTTCCAAAAGCCATTACTTCATTCAAATATTATAAATTTTGGATGTGTCTGAAAAAACAAAACCGGGCATTATCTTCAAATTACAGCGACGAAAAGTTATCAGTTGTTTATATTGAAAAAATTACATACATATCCAAGCCCGTTGCATAAACAGTATTACCATTATGATTGAGAATATTAGATGCTTAGCTTCTTAATCATTAAGTATTTTTTTTAATATATTTAATTATTAAGAAAAAAAAATACACAAATTTACTAGTAATCAATTTCTTAATCATTAAGTATTAAAAAAAAAAAAAAAAAAACCCTGCCCCGACCTTAAAGCTGGGGCAGCACACTGGCTTTGTTCTTTTGCTTCCTTTCCGTGTAGAAAATATTACTGGGATGTCAGATGACACTTGTTTCATAGCTTTCATTCTAACCCCCGATGAGTCTTCTAAGCTTCCTCACAAGCATGCTTCTCCTTAATATCTGTAAAATAAGAAATTTTTTTGGGTGGAAGATACGTCCGCTACTCAGTAAGTAGGATTGATTAATCCATGTATAACATATAAGCCTTAGTTATTGGATCACAAAGAAAATTATTTACTGCAATAAATATTCATCATAATAATGAACATAAATTTTGTTTCAAATGCCACAATTTTCTCTATAAAGGGAAATGCAGCTTCCAAGGCTAGCTATCATTTCCATAAATTTCTCTCTATACAGGCCGGTCTACATGATCTTCTCATAGTCCTTGAGTATAGTTAAAAAGTATTTTGCCATGAGATCTTACAAAAACTATTATGCAGTGCAAACATCTTTTTCTAAGCGATAGCTTTTCATAACATGTTTAATAAAAGAAAAAGTATACAGAAACTTTTAATAAATCAATAAGCGATAACAAATTCCTCTAACCACCTAAAATATTATTTAATATCACTTCTCTATAATACCAAAAGATACAGTTCATCTCACAACAATATTGGTTAGCATAAAAAAAATTCAAATGACTCAAAAAGAAATACCCAAAAGTACTGCAAGCCGAACACATGTTCTACAAAATTTCATTCGTAAATAACAGATTGTACATAAACGTATCAAATTTTAGATTACTCGTAACACACATACAACAAAACTCCATTCCTTATTTTAAACTGATCAAAACCATCCAAACCGGCCATTGCTCAAAACAGGTACAGAAAAATTTTCAAACATCTACCCAATCTCAATTTTATACTAGCCGAAAATACATATCCCAAAAAAATAAACAACTTACATTAAAGAGGAAAAAAAAAAACAAAAAAATAGTACCAATAACCGTGTTAACAAAGATTGACTAAAAAAGGCCTTTATCCAAATTGTGGAGAACGAGAGGGAGAGTAGCAAATCGAGAGACACAAAATTAGAAGAGAGGATTTGTATGAGTTGTGTATTTCAATCTAAGCCTATTTGTAGGGAGAACTTTCATTATTCTAATCGATGATTCGGCATCTTGATATAATTTTCGTGTGTCACATTTAAGTACAACTATAGGCGAGGGCCAAAGTCACTGTGGGCTTTGTGGGCTTTGGTTTGGGATAATAAGGAATTAGAAGTTTGGGCTCAGGGGCTTTTATGGGCTTGGATGACTAACATGTATTGCTTAGTTTTATTGTATTTCTTAATATGGGCTAGGGATGTGTTAGTTGAGCCTCATTGCTTATATCCTCAGTTAGGCTTATTGTTGTTAGTTTGGACTTAAAAGGCCCATGGCCTCACCTTGGCTTCTCGTAGGGTCTCGATGGGAGTATTTGCACTCAGCTGGACAGTGTAAGGAATCATTTTGAAATGTTATAACCTGTTTTTCACTTTTTTCTCATTTTCTCTCCCATTTTTTCTGAAGTAGCTCCCCTTGAAGAGAGCAAACCCTTGTTATTTTATTTAGTCCCTAGAGTGTGTTACATCAAGCATTACGATTGGCAGCATTAACCTTGTCATGGTGAAGCTGGTGCTGGAAACACTCTTGTGCTCTTCGTATGAGTTATGAGAGAGAGAGAGAGAGAGAGAGAGATGTTCAAGACAAGAAGATGGTGTGACACCCCGATATGTGAGCTAGGACTTACAGATTATTAAGTCATCTTTGGGCCTGAGTATTTGGAGAAACAATTGAACTTAAGGCCCACTAGTTAAGTTTGTGTGATTGAAAGCTTGTTACCTTTTTTCTTTATGGATGACCGACTAAGCCCATTAAGCTTTAGGCCTTAGAAATTTTCAGCCACTTAGTGTTCCTTACACTTGGCGGCATATGCATAGGTACCCCTAGGATTTATAGAAGGGAAATCATGAGAGGAAAGGAAGAAGGGTTTCCCTTTTTCTAAGGTTATACCACATGGCGCCCTTCCACACTAGTGACCCTTAGGTTTTCCAAGAAGGAAGATGAAGAGAGAGGGTTTCGGATTTCAAGAAGATACATGCCACCTAGCCTGGAAAGCATGCATGAGATCTTTAGGGTTTCTAAAAGAATCCAATGATAAAGGGAAGTTAGGGCTTCGAACATAGCAAGGAGGCACCACTTGGCCTTCATGCAAAGGAGTCCCTTAGAATTCCTAGGAAATTAATCATGGAAAAGATAGATGGAGTGTTCGGCCATGCCAATTTGGCATCCTTGCGGGTACTTGTCCCTTGAAATTTTTAAAAGAATCTAATGATGAAGACTTGGAGATTTCGGCCATGCTACCTGGCAACCATGTGTGCATGTCACTTAGTGCCCATGCAAATGAATTTCTTGTGGCTTTTCATATTTCTAGAAGAAGATAGTGATGGGAGAGAAAAGAAGTGGAGGCAAGAGGACCTATAGATAGCGCCAATGGCTGGTGCCCATACACAAGGACAAAGGGAGTTCAAGGGTCATTTGGTGCTTTTCAGTTTTCTCTTCTCCTCTCCTCTCTTTCTCACCCGACTATAGAAGCAAGACTCTATTTTCTTTCTTTTCTAAATACTTCTCTTGTTTACTTCAACTAAAAGATTCAAGAAAAGATTTGGAGTAGCCTAGCATGGTAAGAATGTTCACCCCTAGTCTCATTCTTTTTCACACACATGACAATGCCAAGGAAGGTTTTGGAAGTTTTGAGGGGGAATGAGGCTTGTGTTTGACCAAGGGAGGGTGGCCATGCTTAAACTCTATTGACTATGGTCTTGCCTAGGGCTTTTCTTTTCTAGGGTCCGAATCTTTGGTGGCAAAATGGATGGAAATGAACCCTTTGAAGGATCAAGATCCATTTAGCCATCACTAGGGTTTCAGAGGAACTATTTTTATTGAGTCACCATATGGAGAAAACACAATCCGAAGTACTTTGTTAGCTCTGGACCATTTAAGGTTTCACATACACAACTATGTTTTTATAGCACCTTGAGCACACACGCCCATTAGGGTTTTATCATACAAAGGAAAGATTTGTAACACTTGGCCACTAAGGTTTCAACTAACAAAGGAAGGACTTAGTACTGTTCGACCCTAGGGTTGTTACATGTGTGTGTATGGATATGAACCAAAAGACAAAGGCCATGAACAAGAGAAGAAAACGTGGATAGATGGATGGCCCTTGTAAACCTAGTAGGGTTAGGTGTCCAAACCCTTAGTACGCGATCACTCATTTGGATATTTAGCATTTTGATTTCAAGAATCTAATATTTAGCACATACACTTTTAACTTGTTTGATCGTTGGTATTTATTTACATTCAAAATTTTATAAGTTAGCCTCTAACTTACTCCTGATAATATATTTATGTCTTAGTGTAAACTTTGCATCTTTTTTTTTTTTTTTTTTTTGAGAAGAGCCAAGGTTCACCTGTCCAAGAGTGATCCTATCCCAATTTTATTTATATACCCTCACTTGTGGCAGAAAAAAACCATGGTTACAGATCCACACCTGGTATTACAATAACTAAACCAAGTATCTAACAGTACTGGAAACCTTTAACCAAAAGAAAAACCACCAACCAAGACTAACAAAAGTACTAACTAAAATACCTATAAAAACGAACACAAGAAATGTTAAATCAACAAATATAATACATATAATCTTACCAAAATCACATGACTACCAAATGCCACTTGAGATGATGCTAACAGCCACGCAAAGAAGGTAAACCCAGTTTATCCAAACGAATTAATCCTCAAAGACTTTTTGGTGCATCCATAAGATTATGCCATTCAGCGTTAAGACCATTTGCACCACTCCGAGCCAACCAATCAACAACTTTATTTCCTTCCCTATAAACATGCCGAACTACGCATACTATAGAATCCACAAGGGCAAGAGTATCCTCCCAAAAATCCTCCAAGTACCACACACCATATCTCCGCCTATTCAACCACGAGATCAGTACTTGGGAATCTAATTCAACTTCCACAAAATTTATCCCCAACTCCTTACAGACTTTGAGACCCTGCATAAGAGCTAACAACTCCGCTCTATTATTTGAACCGAATCCAATAAAAGAGTTAAAGGCATGAACCAAACTTCCTTGATCATTTCTAATAATACCACCAACCTCCGAAGAGCTTGGGTTCCCAAGACTACTACCATTTGTGTTCAACTTAAACCACCCTCGCTCTGGCCTTTTCCAAGCAACTAGCTTTACATTTTGCCTATTGGTAACCAAAGCCGCAATTTGCAATACCTGTAGAATCTGTGAATCGCGCATCGAACATTTAGTAACTTTTTCATTTCTTGACTTACTAAACCCATCCAACTCTTAAGAACATGCCAAACAAAATTGATCGACTGAAAACTACCCTCCATACGGGTCTTGGATCTCCTACTCCAAAGTTGCCAAGTCATAATAGAAGGAGGAACTCCCACGATGAGTCCCACTTGAGAATCTTATGCCGCACGTCTAAACCAAGTTGCTACCGTTTCCCTCCAAGTAAGACCTATTGGAATACCAAAGGTAGTACCACAATGACACCATATCTTCGTTGCAAACTCTCCTCCAAAAAGTACATAATTTTGGTCTTCATACTTACCTTCGTCACAATGAGAAACTATCGGGATCCCAATGCGACAAAGACAATCATCCACGCTCAAGGCCATATTCCATGCTTTCCACATCAAAATCAAAATTTTAAGAGGCAGCAGCTTATGCCACATCCATGGATGCCACTCCATACTTGAACCATGTACTCTAATGCAATCCCAAGCTGATTTAATGGAGAAACTCCCACTGTCTTGCTTCGTCCAAATTAACACATCAGACCCACCCCTACATTTAGCCAAAGCCTCAATAATATCCTCCACATTTTCCTATCCCACTAATGGATTCAACAACTCCACATCCCAAAAATTAGACAACTTACAATCCTTCACTTAAGCATCGGGTTACCCACCAACTGGAAATCCTCAATTAGTGGACCCCTATCTCTCCATTTATCATACCAAAATAAAATGTTTCCATCTCTAACTCGCCACTTTGAATTATTAATAACCTCAGAAATACTTTTTGCTATCATTTTCCAAAACCGCGTTCCTTTTTTCATGTCAATGAGTGCCCAAGGATAAGAACCCACGTGTTTTCCTTTAAAGAAACTTGCCCATAGAGATTTACCTTGAATTAAGTTCCATGCAAACCGCATGTGCAAGGCTTTTTGCATGTCATTCAAATTGCGCAAATCCAGTCCTCCTTCCTCTATTGGCTTACAATTATTATCCCATGCCACCCACTTCTTTTTTCCTTTACCATTCACCTCTCCCTAAAAAAAAGTACTCATCATTCGGTTTAAAGCTTTAATAATAGATTGGGGAACCTGCAAAACAACAAACAATGTAACGCCATGCTAGAAAGCACATGCCTAAGAAGTATTAAATGGCCACCCGAAGATAAGAGCTTCATTTTCTAACCGTTGATTTTGTTCCAGACTTTATTAACCATCTCTTCCAAGTGCACATGCATGAGGCGCACCAAGACAATTGAAACCCCTAGATATTTGAAGGGAAAAGAGCCTTCCGAGAACCCTGTCAACCTTTTTAAAGCTCTCTTTCGGGCCATAGTAATTTTTTGAGAATAAAATATGGCAGTCTTTTCTTTATTAATTATCTGACCTGACCATGCTTCATATTGTTCAAACACCAATAAAAGTTCCTTCATAGACTTTTTACCACCATTCAGAAAAATCACAATGTCATCAGCGTACATAAGATGTGAAATCTTATGAAATGATATGGTTTTGTTTAATGAATCATTTACTCTCAAATATCATATGAAATGATAGGTTTCCACTATTGTATGCTTGAAGCTTTTTTATATGCTAAAATGATACTTGCTGAAACTTTAGTTTAAATAATTCGCTCAGAGCCTTATTGTATTGTTAAGTTTCATATTGATTCATTCTATATTATACCATGTATATTTGTTCGAATGTTTTAATTATTTCAAGCCATTTACATGGTGCTTCTTGATATATTGAGTACTAGTACATGATATGATTACATGAAGAGTTACATGTCACATGTTTTTGGGTTGTGTAAAAAAAAAAAAGATTTTGTTACGACCTCAATGCTAGGATAAGGGAATATCTTAGTGGAAATCTCATGTTTACTTTGTCGTGCTTAAATTAGGATGGCAACCCCTGGGTTGACGAAATACAATCAAAAGACTTTGAATGGATTCTTTTTAAGTTTTTCTGAGTGAAGTGTAGTGCTTAATGCTAGTGGGTGGAACACATTATAAATACAGAGAAGACAAATTGTGAATTACTGTATCATATTGTAAGCTCATGGTGAAGGCATTACGAAATGAGTGAACACCTCTATATATGGACATAGTCATATCCAGTCAAAAGGCTTGTAATGTGATGCGGTAACTAGCAGTTGCTAAGGCAGGAGTGATCTCCGGTATTACTCTAACCCGACTCTAGTTAATAAGACAAATTTGAGTGGCTCGAGCTCTTTAGTTATTAGTATTACCCTATTTAGGTAAGGTTATGTTGTTGCAATATATGCATGTGCATTATTTGATTCTATCTTTTGTGTCTGCTGCTTTCGTGTGACTGTATGATTTACCTACGTAACCGTTACCCCAAAAGGTTTGGTGATGATTCCTTACAAAAACATAGTTAGTAGTACCCGAGTAGTCAGGGACTGTCTGCTAGAAGTAGAGGGGCTTGTGTTGAAGGTGGATATGATTGTGTTCCGTTTGATGGAATTCGACGTGATCCTAGGCATGGATTGCCTTTCTAAGCATTATGCTAAGATCAATTTTCATATAAGAGAAGTAATGTTTGTACCCCTACCACAAATAGGGTTTGTTATGTAGGAGAACCAATTAAGGTGTATCCCCATTGGTTATTTTTGTCTATCAAGCTAAAAAGTGTATTGTAGTTGGTGTGACCGCCTATTTGTTGTTCGCTGTAGAAAATATAGAAGAGACTAAAGGAGTTCAGGGAATACCTATGATAGAAGAGTTTCCTGAGATGTTTACTAATGATTTACTTGAACTACCCCTGATAGGGAAATGGAGTCTGTCATAGAATTAGAACCAACAATCACCCGATACATAGAGCATCCTATAGGATGGCTCCTATGGAGTTAAAGAAGCTAAGGACCCAGATCGGGGAGTTATTGGAGAAATGATTCATTTGACCCAGTTCTTTGCCATGGGGTGCACCCGTATTTTTCGTAAAAAAGAAGGACGAATCGATGATGATGTGCATCAATTATCAGGAGTTAAACAAGATAACCATCAAGAATAAGTATCTGTTGCCACCAATTGATGATCTGTTAGATCAGTTACAAGGTGCATTGGTGTTTTCAAAGATAGACTTAAGGTTAAGATACCATTAGCTTAAGATTAAGGAGTAGGGCATCCCCAAAATGGCTTTCCAAACTCGCTAAAGACATTACAAGTTCTTCGTAATGCCATTTGGTTTGACCAATACTCTGGCAACATTTATGAATTTGATGAACGAAATCTTTAGGCCCTACTTGGATGGCTTTGTAGTGGTATTTATAGATGATATCTTGGTCCAAAGTGACAAGGAACATAAGGACCATTTAGGTCAGATACAAGAGAGGCTACAAGAGTACCAGTTATATGCAAAACTCAGTAAGCATGAGTTTTGACTTCGGGAGGTAAGTAGTAGTTGACTCCAATAAGATAGAAGCAATAACAAATTGGCATAATCCAACCAATGTACACAAGATTCATAGTTTTCTTGATTTGGCTTGATATTCTAAAAGATTCGTAGATGGTTTCTCTAAAATCTTTGGGCCTCTTACTGCGCAAAAAGAATGCAAAGTTTACATGGAGTGAGGAATGTGAAATGAGTTTTCATTAGTTGAAACAGACATTTACTAACTCCAGTTTTGGCTTTGCTTAAACCCCACAAACACTACATAGTTTATCGTGACGCGTCAAAGATGGGTCTTTGTGACACCCCAGTCTAAGGCTTGGACTTGGAGGTTATAATAAGTCTTTATTGGGCTTAAGTAAATATAGAATTATTGGACCTAGGGCCCTTAACACTAGAACCTTGTGGGAGAATAAGCTTGTTTACCCTGCATTGGGTAGTGAATAGGCGCCTAAGGCCCAAGGAAAATAGGGAAGAATGGCTCATGGTTTGATGAAAGGCCATTAGGGTTTCAGTTGGCATAGGGGAGGCGCTACATGGCAACCATGCAAGAGTGATCTTTGGGTTTTCAAGAGGGGCATAATGAAGAGAGAGGGAAGAGATATTCGGCCATGCTACATAGCACACATGAAGGACAACCTCTAGGTTCCCAAAGGGAAGCAATCATGAAGAGAATCACTTAGGGTTTCAAATTCAAGCAGACACATGCCAACCCCATGATAGCCATCTTTCACATTTCCATTTGTATACATTCATGAGGATCTTAGAGTTTCTAGAATGGCAATCACGAGGGACTTGAAGAGAGATGTTAGGTTCCTAAGGGGCCAACACCACTTGTCACACATGTATGAGGATATTAGACTTTCTAGAAATTCAGTCATGAGGGAGATGAAGAGAAGGTCTCTATTTTCCAAGATTCAAAAGCCATTTATCCCTCATGCAAGCTAGTTTTAGGGTTATAGAAGAATCTAATGATAAGAAGAGAAAGTTAAGGTTTCAAGTACAAGCAAGAGGCACCATATGTCTTCCATATTGAGGAGTTCTTGAGTTCCCAAGAGAAGCAATGATTGAAGAAGGAAAGATGAAAGGGTTTCAACCAATGTAAGAAGGGCCACTTGGCATCCATGCATGTAGGCTTGTTGAGGCTCTTCAATTTTCAGTAATAAATGATGATAAGAGAGAGAATGAATGGGAGAAATAAGAGACATAAATGGGGCATTAATAGTCGGTGCCTATACACAAGGGATTACGGAAGATCAAGGGTCATTTGGTGCATTTTCATTTTTCTCTCCTCCTTTCCTCTCTTTCTCACCGAACCCTAGAAGCCAAATACTATTTTCTTCCTTTCCAAACACCATCCTCGTGCATCCAATGGAAGGAAAGACTCAAGGAGCCTTTTGTTTAGATTAGCATGGTAAAGAAGCCTAAACTCTCTCCAATGCTTCAGTTCATAGCATGGAGATGTCAAAGGTGGGATGAACCTACAAGTCTCAGCATCTAGAGGGGTTTGTTTGTATGTTTGTAATTCAAAGGAAGAGGTGTTTCGGCCAAGAGAAGTAAGGTCATGCTTGATTATGGTAAGCGTGGAATTTTTTTTTTTAAAGAAAGGGAACGGAACCCTAATTTTATTAATTTCTCTCGTTTATGGCAGAGGAATACTGTGGTAACAAATCAAGACCCATGGGATTTACAGATATTCAAAGAAAAAGGCATCCCATATATCAAACTTAAAAAGCAGCCTAACCTTAAAAATTCAAATCCGACAGGATAACCCCGAAAACAACAAAACAACTAGTAAAAACATAATGAAGGTAACCCAGAATAATCCATACGAATAAGACATTCAACTTGTGAGGAGAATACCCCAATCTATTCCAAACAAGATTAGACCCTACCGCCCCCTGTTTAGCTAACCAACCTGCCACTTGATTTCCTTCTTTGAAGATATGTTTTATGGAGCAAGTCATGGCCACCCTGATATCATTAATTTCCTCCCAGAAATCCTTCAAGTACCACACCCCGCATCTTCTTCGGTTCCACCATGAGACTAAATCAAAGAATCAAGTTCAATTTCAACAAAATTTCTATCCAAAGAAATGCAAACCTTGAGATTGAGAAGAAGGGCAAATAATTCAGCTTTGTTATTGGATCCAACTCCAACATAAGAAGCAAAAGCATGAACCAATTTTCCACAATCGTCTCTAATGATACCACCCACACCAAAAGAGCCTGGATTGCCAAGACCGTTACCATCTGTATTCAATTTGAACCAACTAGTTTGAGGTCTTGTCCAAGCAACTAATCGGCACCTGCAAACTATAGGGGTGATAGTAGAAATATTTAACCATTGAAGCACCTGCAAATCAAAGTTAGACAAACTAGAAATTTTATGTGAGTCATGACATAATAAACCAATCCAATGTTTAATAGAATGCAATAAATCAGATAAAGATGCAATAAGACCCTCCATGCGCGCCAAGCATCTTCTCCTCTAAAGTCTCCAAGTGATAATCACTGGAATGGTCCCCATAACTAAACCCACTTGAGTAGAGGATTTTGCATGACAAAACCAAGAGGACACCGTATCCTTCCATGTTCTGCCAGCAAGGACGCCAAACATGACTCCAAAGAACTACCACACCTTATGGGGTATCTCACCTTCAAACAAAACATGGTTCTGAGCTTCATAATGCCCAACAACACAGCAACAATCACATCGAGAAACGATTGAAATACCAATACGGTGAAGTCAATCATCAACACTTAAAGCCAAATACCAAGCCTTCCACATAACAATAGACATTTTTAACGGAATCAACTTATGCCGCACCCAAGGATACCATTCAAATTGCAATCCCCTAATACGAACACAATCCCAAGCCAACTTAACCATTATTAGATTTATTCCAAATAAAAACATCCGAACCAGTCTTACAAGTGGCTAAAGTATCCAAGATATCATCAACATTTTTCGGGCCAACTAACCCTATAAGAAAATCTACATCCCAACTATCATTCACTTTACACTCTTTTACTCGAAGAAGAGGATGACCCACTAAATTCATATGATCAATTAGAGGCCCACGGTCTTGCCATTTGTGATGCCAGAAAAAAAATATTACCTTCCTTAATCCTCCATTTGGCACTGTTCATGACAAGAGTCCAAGGCTTTGCCCCCATATATTTATCTTTAAAGAAATTTTCATAAAGAGAATTACCTTGAATTAAATTCCAAGCGAATATCATATAAAGAGATTTTTGCATGTCGTCAAGGTGTCTCAAACCAAAGACTCCTTCCTCTAATGGCTTGTAAATGTTTCGCCAAGATACCCATTTTTTTTTTTACCTTTACCATTGGTCTCCTCCCAAAAAAGGTGCTCATCAAACGATGCAATTCTTTGATGATTGATTGAGGAACCTGCAAAACGGCAAATAAATGAAGAGCCATACTAGATAACACATGTTGTAATAAAACCAATCTACTACCCGCAGATAGCAGTTTCATTCTCAAACCACTTATTTTCTTACGCACTTTAGTCAATATTTCCTCCATGTGCATATGCTTGAGTCTACCCAAGACAATGGAGGCCCCCAAATATTTGAAGGGGAAAGAGCCCTCCGAAAAACTAGTTCTCCGCATAATCTCCCTCTTTCAAGACAACAAAATATGTTTAGAGAGGAACATAGCCGTCTTGTCTTTATTGATACTTTGTCCTGACCATCTCTCATATTGGTGAAGCACCCCTAAGAGCTCCCTAATGGATCTCATGCTACTATTTGTGAAAATTACCACATCATCAGCGTACATTAAGTGAGAAATAATAGTCGTACCTCAGACTTGTGAAAATTAACCAAACTGATTTGCCCCCACACTCTGCTTGATCAGCCTTGAATGCACTTCTTGTAAAATGATAAACAAGTAAGTTGACAGAGGACCCCCTGTCTCAATCCTGACCAACATGAAAGAAACATTTCGTTGTACCATTCATCATGATTGAATACCATGGAGTAGATATACACACCAGGATTAGAGCACAGAACTGAGAAGAGAATCCAAAACATCGAAGGACCTCCTGTAAAAAATTCCAATCGACCCAGTCATATGCTTTAGCCATGTCAACTTTGAGCATAATCTTCCCACCATAAGATTTTTTTATTAATGGAATTAACCATCTCCTGGATAAGATTGATGTTTTCAAAGATACTCCTACCTGGAAGAAAAGCACCTTGTTCCAAAGAAATCATCTTTGGAAGAAAACTTGACAACCGGTTAACAATAATTTTGGAGCAAATTTTATAGAAAATCGAGCATAGGCCAATAGGCCTAAACTTATCAAAACCCGTAGGGTTATCTACCTTTGGGATCAAAACAAGCTAGGAGGCAAAAAAAAAAATCTCGAGAGATGCTTATAAGTAAAAAAGTCTGAAATGGCATCCGAGACATCAAATTTCACAATCTCCCAATAGTTTTTGAAAAAACCCGAGCCAAAACCATCCGGCCTTGAAGCACTATGAGGAGGAATGGTGGACACTGCATCCAAAATTTCCTCCAACTGAACAAAGACGGCCACACTCTTCCTTCAAAATAACCGGCAATATTAACTGAGACAAATTAGGAGTCTCTCTAGTTGATTCCCCTTGAAGGAAATTTGTAAAAAAATCAGTGACCCCTTGGTGAATCTGTTCAAGCGACTCATATACAATCCCAGAGGGAGATCTCATATCAAGAACTCTTTTACGCCTTTTATGAAAAAATTTAGAATTACGATCCTCATCCACTTGCCACTTCAATTTGGCCAATTGAGCTAGTTGAGTATCCTCTTTTCATAGCCAAGAAGCTAACTGAGTCAATGCATTGTGAAGCTCCCTATCCATCTCCTCATCCCAATCCCTTTGTTACTTGTTTTCCAGCACATCAATTTGAATTTCCAGCCCATCAATGTTATCATTAGTTTTGCCAAAAACTAACTTATTGCACTCTCGAAGAGCCACCTTAGTCTTCTAAAGTTTTGAAATCTAAAAGGCGTCGGCCCATAAGATAATGGATCATAAAGGAACTCTATGAGTAAGGGAGAATGATCTGAAGTGGACCTTGGTAGGATAGAACATGCAACATTGGACACAATGACAACAAAGAAGCATCCAATAAAGCTCTATAGAGTTTTGCCCTGGATCATTCCAGTATGCCCATTGCACCAAGTAAACACGTTGCCCTTTGTCTTCATCTCAATCAATCCATCTTGATGAATCCAATTATTAAACTCAGTCATAGCAGCTCTAGGTCGAGGTCTACCTCCCTTTCTTTCAGAATCGTATCTAATGATATTAAAGTCCCCAACAAACAGTCTTGGTTATGCCGACTCTTGAAGACTAATGTCATCCCATAGAGTTTGACGCTCATACCTATCGCATTTGGCATATATAAAAGTACACAAGAATTGAGAGGAACCTTCACCAAACTGTAACATTATGATTTGCAAGCCCACATAAACAATCTAAACAGCAGTGTTCTTCTCCCAGAAGACCCAAATTTTACCACCTACATTGTCATTAGCAACCATAGAATCCAAATGCAAGAAGGTCATCAATCCCTAATCTCAATCTAAACTCTGAAAAGGTTCAAACAAAGCAACTATTTTTGGTTTAAACTTGTCAATAAGCTTCTTTAAATGACCCCTTAAAGTGCCAATACCCCGTAAATTCCAAGCAACTATAGGACCAACCATTGAGACACATAAATGTTTCGAGCATGAACCCGAGTGGAGCTTCTAATTTTCACAAAATGCTTCTTATTGTATTTCTTCTTCCTTAGCAGACCTTCAGACTCTATATGATAATCTTTATCCTGTGGGAGGATTTCAGGGGGTATTTCATGTTCTGGCTCCGAAAAGCAATCATCCTCCAAAAAAAATCATCCTCAATCCCAATTTCATTTAACAATCCCCTATCTTTAGCTTCTCTATCACTCTTATGATTCTCCACAGGTATAAATAGGACTTCATTAAGTAACCCAAGCTTCTACAGGAACCAAAACTAAACTCTCTACCCCCTAGAAACCAGCCATTTGTTCCTTAGCCTCATTCCTAATTATAATTGGGGACGAAGGAACCCCTGACTCCACCAAATTCTTCTATGTTTTTTCTACATCTCAACATAATTTTTATCTGATTTAATTTCTTTCAAATCCTCATTTTTCCCCATATCACGAACTTGTAAATTCAGAATCGTAGTCATTTCCTCATTACTACCTTCTATCTGCTCTTTCTAATGAACCCAAACTTTCTCAACAGGCCCCTGTTTTTTTCCATATCAACAATTAATGGCTTTATGGCCCTGCAATTTACATTTGCAGCAAAAGGCAGGGAGAGTCTCATACATAATCTCCTATTTTCTACTAGAGGAGACCCCTGGCGCACCGATCCAAAAATGAGGAAGAGGCTCCTTGGCTGTGTCCATCTCTACACATAATCTGGCACCATCCGTTTAAGTCGTACACCTGGTAAGCATGGTATTGTTTCTATCTTTTCTTTCAAAAACCAAATGCCAAGAGAATAGGCGTTCAAGGAAAAGCTTCTTGTGTAAGACCATCATTAGGGTTTTTCTTGAATCTTCATAATAAGGAAGCAAACATGGATGTTTTAACCTTAGAAGGGTTTCAGCTTTGCTAGGGTTATGCCACATGGTGCCCGTGCACATTAGTGACCCTTAGGTTTTCCAAGAAGGAAGATTAAAAGAGTTTGGATTTCAAAGAGATACACGCCACTTGGCAAGCATGCATGAGATCTTTAGGGTTTCTAGAATAATCAAACGATGGAGGGAAGTTAGGATTTCATGCAAAGGAAGTTAGGGTTACTGCATCGCTGCTATCACGCGGTCAAAGAGTCGGTAATGTGATGTAGTAACTAGCAAAAAGCACACGGTTCATAGGGATAGCCGTGAGGTGTCCATACAGTGATATATGAAATAAGTGTACAAGTGATTAAAATGAAATGGTATTTGTTATATGGTTATATTATTACTTTGTTACATGGTTGCAAGATCTGTGTTTTTTAAAAACGAATCTTGATGGGACAAAAAAGTGTCTTTACAAAATTGCATGTTCATGCTCATGCATTCATGTTCATTGTTTACCTTATACATGCTTATATTATCTCTAAGTATATTTTTTGTTTAAATTGCTGAGATTTCTTGAAATCTCACTGTGGTAGTTTACACTACCATTCCTCTTAGAATGGTAGAAGTTGAGTATAGCGATGGGGAAGCGTAAGCACAACAAGCCCCCAATAGTTAAGGAAAGCCCTAAGCCTAGTCCAAGCCCTATGGGTGATAGCAGCCTTGATGATGCCATAAGAACCCTAGCAATGATGATAATATGGATCAAGGCCATACGGGACATTTTAGACAATGATCGTTCTTGAATATGATCGTTTTAGAAAATGATTGGTGAGAACTATGTTTAAGGATTGTTGTAAAGGGTCAAGGATCTAAGACCCTATTTTGTATCGATGGTTAAACAACCTCTTTTGGGATTACTAGCATTTTATTTTGGTAACATATTGAATTGCTCAAACCTTTATTAGTTTTAATTATTCTGCTGCGATTATTGCATATTGTGCATTGTATGTTTGGTACATTGTATGTTAACTATCATGAATGAGAGGCATGTGACCTTATGTTACATGTCCCGACGCTTCAAGGTCATGTAACACAAGTGGAGTCTGGGGATGTTATAGATGGGATGGGTCATTTTTTGGCCGAAGAACAAAAGATTAACAAAAGAAGAAAGAGTAAGGAATGAAGGGGAAAGTGGCGTGGGGATAAGGTGTCATGGCTCAATTTTTCTTAAAATTGCACTTATTTATAGTTCTCCTTCTAACCCTCACATGTGGCCTCTAAGCTTCCTTATTTGCATGATCCTCTTTAATATTTGTAAAATAAGAAATTTTATAGGTTGAAGGTAAGTCTACAGTTCATTAAGTGAGATTAATTACACTGGGTTTATTATATGAACCTCAGTTATTAAATAATGCATAAAAATTGAAAACGAGAACTAAAATAATAGTATTGAATGTAATTAAAAATCTTATACCATATAAAAAACTACCTTCAACATTTCTCCTTAAATGGAACTACACTTACAAGAGTAGCTATCATTCCCATAAATTATCTTCATTTGGGATCTACACTTTAACAGTGTCCCTTGGTGCAATTACCCTTCTCATTAACTTCTCTATTTAGGGTCTACACATTCTCAGCGTCCTTTAATATAGTTATAGTTCTCTTCTCATACATTTCTCATTGTGCTAGTCTACACCTTCCAAAGTCATTCGGTGTAGTTATCATCCCTAGTATTATATGGTAATGATATAGTACTAATATAAACCTCATATGTCATATCAAGCGATTAATTCCATTAAAAAGTAGTACATGTTTTTCATGTAAATATAACCATACCATAAATCACATGAAGTTTCCAAAAATAATCTTCTTTGAAGATGCCATTACAACATACGCAACACTCCATGCTATGAAATCATTATTTTCTTATAGGCTCAAGTCACACATTTCATGAGATACTAATTTGTTATTAGATGTTGCAAAATTTATTATGCAATGCTAATAACTTTTTTGAGCAGTAACATTTCATAACATGCTTAAAAAATAAAAGTGCCCTGAAGATTTTAATAAAACTACTAGATTAATTAAACCATCTATCTGGATCAGTCAATTACTACTTGATGACAACAACAGTATCACTTAATTAGAACCTAAATATATAGAGGATCAACACATATTATAAGATCTAGACATGTTGTGTTTTGTAATTTCACTTAAAAGTTGTTCAAGAAATATGTTAGAATATTATCGTACGCATGATAGAATATATTCATAATATTCTAGCTTATATATGGTAATATCTTGTTATCTACCATATCTACCATATCTTGAAAGTAAGTGATTCACCTGATGATACTTAGTATCCTGACAATGGGGCTAAAAACCATATGATCTCCAACAATATTGACGTTGAAGGTATTCAAACTTATTCTAGACATGAAATGGTAATGAGTTGCCTTTTTCTCGTATTGGTCATATATCGCTTCCTGCTATTGATATTAAATTGAAAGATGTTCTTATAGTTTTTTATATCAAGAAGAATATACTTTGTCTCAACTTAGATGAGATTATAATTGCTATTTGATGTTTTATCTGTGGGTTTTCTTCTTAAGGACTTGAGGACGGGCCATGTGATGATGCTTAAAGGATCAGTGGTGGACAGCTTGTACCCAATCAACCCTCACACCTCTCCAATTGGACATATGACAAATACATTGTCTGGCAGCTTGTGGCATGCTTACATCCGATACCACCAAGCATTCTATAAGCGGCTACTGTACTTTTCTAGTACTAATCTCGTATGTTGGTGTGCTAAAAAACAACATACTATTTCTCACTCAAGTACTAAGGCCAAAAAGTGAGTTATGGCTTATAATGCCACTTAAATCACATGGTTGGCCTTTGTTTTACGTGATTTCAGTGGTCGTATGTCTTCTCCACTAAAATTATTTGTGGCTATCTAAGTGCTCTATACATAACAATTAACCTAGTTTTCCATGCACAGAACAATCATATTAAGATCGATTACCATTATGTCCGTTAACATGTTGCCCTTGCTCTACTCCTTAGTCAACATGTGTCATCCTCTTCTCAACTTCTCGATATTTTCTCCAAGCCCCTCTATAAGCCTAACCTTTTTTTACTACGAGACTAGCTTAGCCATGTATCACTGAGATTGTTGAAGATTTGGATGAGGACCAGCTCGTACAAGATCATATATAGTTAGCATAGTTAGCTATTTCCTTTTATATTCTCTAAATTGCGTTGTGACTCTATATAATCCCTTAGATTGAGCTCCACTGATTGTAAAGATACATACCATATGTTATAAATAATATAGACTCACACTCTAACGAATAGAGCGAATCATTCACAAAATCACAACCCAATGCTCTTCTTTTATGTGTGCCGTTTTCTTTTCTCCTTTCTACACTTTTAAAAGAAATTGGTTTATGGTTTCAAACACTCTGTCCCATAGAGAGAAATCCAGGTCCACTGTAAGGTTTATAAACTTCCTCTCCAGTTCCTATATTAACACGTCAAATGATATTAAATAATTTATTTCAGTTTACATTAATGCATTCAACTTTACCGGACGAAATTCATGTTGAGCTTTGAAAATTTGATGCAAGATTTATTTAGCCAATATGTATCAATTTTAGAATTTCTCAATCGTACTCATTCCTCAGTATTTGTCTCCAACCGACTAGTATTAGAAAGACATAATATTTCATTATCATTAAATATACTTATAAGTTAAACATAGACTTTAGCCATCCACTCTATACTTAAGGCACTTAGTGGTTCCGATTAACAGGGAGAGAAAAAAATAATGGATTTAATGGGCCATAATGCCAAAAAATGGATGTTCAAAAGGATAGTTTGTATAATATTCTAGAGATGATAATGTTTTGAGTAATTTGCTATAACCATTGACCATAAATGAATTTGAAGAAGGCACACTAGAGGAGGCAACAAAAATAAAACATTTGAAGGAGATCTTTACCCCCCTATCTTTGGTTGGAGAGAAAAGCTAGAGTGAGGCTGAGGTGGTTGGGTGAAAGATGGCGTAGGGAGGTTGTGAAAGGGATGCCTATTGTGAGGAAGGTAGCGGCAGATCTAAGCTTCTCATTCATCGAAAGTAGGGTTGGGCACAGGTTGCTCGCAACCAAGCCCGTTTGTGCACCCCGTTCCGCATGGCACCAAGCAGGACAGATCAATTAAACTTGGTTTTCAATAAAGCTGGGCGGGGATAGGTAGGACATTTACCCGCCCACCAAATTAAGACTGAGCAAAAATTTAAAAATTTGACTCCGAATCCGACTCCGGCTCTATTATGATTCCTACAAAACGAAGTCGAAGTCGGATTTTTTTAAAAATTTTCAGTCAGAGTCAAAGGTGTCGTTGGACTGACTCCAACTCCGCTCTGGCTCCGGCTCTACTCTGATTCCTACAAAACGAAGTCGAAGTCAGATTTTTTTTTTATAATTTTGCTCTATTTGTTTACACAAAACTCATATCTTATTTTATCTTATCTCATCTCATCTCAATTATTACAACTTTTTCAAACTCTCATACTAAAATATAATAAATAATTTAACTTTTTCAAATTCTAAAATAAAAATAATACTAAAAAATATATTCTAATAATATTTTATTCAACTACTATTCAAAATATCTCATCTCATCTCATCTGGACCGTGTATCCAAACCCAGCCTAATCTTCCTGCGCTTTCTCCTTTTCATCTCTTCTTCTTCTTCTTCTGGTCTTCATCTCCTATTTTTCTCTCATGACCTCTAGTCTTTGAAGCTTTGGTCGTAAAAGGTCTCCAGTCGCCAGCAGAGAGCATTGCATGTTTACGGCTTCGACGATCTATGGATTAGACATCGTTGCTCTCTAGTCTCGACCATTGGATCCATGATTTTTTCTTTAGAAATGTCATTTTTCTGTTTAGATTAGTGCGACTTTTTTGTTGGATTTAAGTTTCGATGATGGCATTTGTATATGTATAATAAGATTTGCGAGGGAGAGGAGCAGGCAGGTGAGAGAAGGATTAGGGAGGAGCTGGAGGTACTCCTTCCTGAATCATCTCCCTTCCCGAAGAAACTGAAACAAAGGCATTTAGAAGGTGAGAGGGAAGTGGGAATCTGGGAAGGAGCTTCTCTCATGTCATAAAAAGTTTTTTTCAACACAGTTGGAGAGCAATGATTTCTCTTCGACTTCTTTTTGTAGATTAATCTTTTAGTTGCATTCAGTAAGTTTTGCAACCCATTCAAATGATAATGTTTACAAACAGATAGAATCCGATGGAGAAGTTTATCGTGGCTCCACAATAAGCACAGTGGTATACTGAAATTTAAGCATTCAAAGATGCATTGTATAAAAGATCATCCATCATTACTAAAAAAAAAAAATATTGCAGAAAGCATACCATGTCATTGTACAACTACAAGTGTAGTAAAGACATTTCTGAGTTATGCGTTTGGTACAAGTGAGGGTGAGGACTCCATGGGAAAGGAATCTTGATTAGGTAAAAGGATAAGGAAAATGATAGGGGATAATATCTGGGAGTAAAACACGCGTTGTCACGTCTGCATCAATTAACATTTTTTTTTTTTTACTTTTATATTCACACAAAAATAATAATACAATTGTATTAAATTTATTTTATAATAAAAATAATTTTATAATTTAACATATCATATCCTAGATTCCTCCCATTTTCGTTTATCCCAAAACTTAGAATGCTAGTCTGTGTCCATTTCTTGGCTTCCCCATTTTTAACCCTCTTTTTCCACCACTTTTTTGCCTCCTCCAGCCCAGACCTGAACTTCTCCGGCCATC
>QEOT01005318.1:119910-140696 GCA_003123785.1 Pterocarya stenoptera | reverse complement strand
CAAAAGGATTAATCAATGATACAATTAAAACCCTATCGGAACCTTATAAAGAACAAGGACTTTTCATTCCCAAGCGATGTCGGATCTCATTCACCACTTACTCTTATCTTTATTATATGGGGTATCACAATCTCCTCCCCTTAAATTCCCGACGTCCTTGTTGGGCCTGTCCATTTGTAGGTGGCACTGCTCAAGTCCCACATTGCTGGTTGAGATAGACTCTAATACCATTTGTAACGCCCCAATTGAGAGCCTAAACCACATAGCCTATACTTCAAAAAGACTAGTCAATGATACAATTGGAGCCTCATTGGAACTTTATAAAGAGCAAGAACTTTTCATTCCCAAGCAATGTGGGATCTCATTCACCACCTACCCTAATCCTTATTATATGGGACATCACATGATACAGTTTAGATTGGATACTATAGGTAAGAAATGCTGGAGAAGTTCTCAAATATTTAGAATAAGGCCTAAAATTATCCAGGAGATAAAAAATTTTGAATAATAAAATATAAGACGTAAATGTATTCAGCAACATAGTGCTCCTACATATGTTAAGAGAGAAATCCACATAGGCAGTTTCAAAAAGCTGACAAAACCCAATAGCATTAATGATTTAAGATATGAAGATATACAAGAGCATTGCTAGAACTTGGAACTTGTAGAAGAGAAGTGGATAAACATTAAAGAAGTTGAGTGGTTAAAGAATATTTTTTATTTGACAACTTAATGACATTATACCACACAATGCACTCAAAAAATGCATGCATTGCCTTGGTCAAATTTACCTCAAAGCTCCTCATAGCCAGCAAGAATCCAACTTCAAGTGCTCACTTCCACGCTTTATAATTTAGGATACTAATTGAAGCGTGCCATTGTAACAGAGAAAGAGAGATGAAAGACAAGTTGCCTAACTACTTTGCATTTAACACATTCAATTGGCTTAAGTAAAACAATTGCAAGGCAAATAAAAATAAAGGTTCGTTGCATCCCATATTCAGAAGCCATAACATGTTCAAGCAGAATGATTTTGATAAAACAGTTAAAGCATGACAACACTTGGTCACCTGACTTTCTTACCAAAGCTCCTAGCATTATTTCTTATTTGATGACCCATCTAACATACATTCTCTAGTATTGTGTCTTAAGCACTTTTCATTTCGCATAAAAAATATGGGTTCATGAGCACTTGCATTGACATCCACATCCATCCGGCCCCAATTCTTGATTAGTGCCAGAAAACAATTGGCAAACCTTACAAATAAGGCAATTGGCAGCACTAACTCCACCACGGCTGCCAAAGCAAGATATTCCAAATTCTTTCCTTCACTTTGTTGAGATTTTAAACTTAAGATCTACCGCAATCCCAGCTCCACCCATTACCATTTGATCCAACCGCCGATAGTANACTTTTTCAAATCCCAAAACAATAATAATATTCTAACAATATTTTATTCAACTCATCTAAAAACATCTTATCTCATCTTATCTTATCTCACTATCCAAACGAGAGACAGGGCTAGGAGAACATTGAAGCCCAGATAAATTTCTAGATGCTGAACACCAGTTGGACTACATCGCCGGTGAGCATTTTCAATATCTAAGAGGATGTAGACATGTACCACAAGATTGCTTGTGATTTCTCACCTAAACATGCGCATGGTGTACATATGTGTAAAATGATAGAGTATAATATGTAACGTCCCAATGGAAGGCCCAAACCACATGGCCTATACTACAAAAGGATTAATCAATGATACAATTAAAACCCTATCGGAACCTTATAAAGAACAAGGACTTTTCATTCCCAAGCGATGTCGGATCTCATTCACCACTTACTCTTATCTTTATTATATGGGGTATCACAATCTCCTCCCCTTAAATTCCCGACGTCCTTGTTGGGCCTGTCCATTTGTAGGTGGCACTGCTCAAGTCCCACATTGCTGGTTGAGATAGACTCTAATACCATTTGTAACGCCCCAATTGAGAGCCTAAACCACATAGCCTATACTTCAAAAAGACTAGTCAATGATACAATTGGAGCCTCATTGGAACTTTATAAAGAGCAAGAACTTTTCATTCCCAAGCAATGTGGGATCTCATTCACCACCTACCCTAATCCTTATTATATGGGACATCACATGATACAGTTTAGATTGGATACTATAGGTAAGAAATGCTGGAGAAGTTCTCAAATATTTAGAATAAGGCCTAAAATTATCCAGGAGATAAAAAATTTTGAATAATAAAATATAAGACGTAAATGTATTCAGCAACATAGTGCTCCTACATATGTTAAGAGAGAAATCCACATAGGCAGTTTCAAAAAGCTGACAAAACCCAATAGCATTAATGATTTAAGATATGAAGATATACAAGAGCATTGCTAGAACTTGGAACTTGTAGAAGAGAAGTGGATAAACATTAAAGAAGTTGAGTGGTTAAAGAATATTTTTTATTTGACAACTTAATGACATTATACCACACAATGCACTCAAAAAATGCATGCATTGCCTTGGTCAAATTTACCTCAAAGCTCCTCATAGCCAGCAAGAATCCAACTTCAAGTGCTCACTTCCACGCTTTATAATTTAGGATACTAATTGAAGCGTGCCATTGTAACAGAGAAAGAGAGATGAAAGACAAGTTGCCTAACTACTTTGCATTTAACACATTCAATTGGCTTAAGTAAAACAATTGCAAGGCAAATAAAAATAAAGGTTCGTTGCATCCCATATTCAGAAGCCATAACATGTTCAAGCAGAATGATTTTGATAAAACAGTTAAAGCATGACAACACTTGGTCACCTGACTTTCTTACCAAAGCTCCTAGCATTATTTCTTATTTGATGACCCATCTAACATACATTCTCTAGTATTGTGTCTTAAGCACTTTTCATTTCGCATAAAAAATATGGGTTCATGAGCACTTGCATTGACATCCACATCCATCCGGCCCCAATTCTTGATTAGTGCCAGAAAACAATTGGCAAACCTTACAAATAAGGCAATTGGCAGCACTAACTCCACCACGGCTGCCAAAGCAAGATATTCCAAATTCTTTCCTTCACTTTGTTGAGATTTTAAACTTAAGATCTACCGCAATCCCAGCTCCACCCATTACCATTTGATCCAACCGCCGATAGTAGGATTAATTTGGGCAGATCTTTCTACACCCAAGCCCAAGTTTTGATACAATATCAAGGCTTGGCACCAGGGTCTTGACTCGGTTTGTAAAAGGTGAGGCGGGTCGGAATAACTCCTAGGTTCAAATCTTAAGCCAATATCAAGCAATACAGCGTTTCTCCTTCATCCGTACAGGCCTTTCGGCTCCACTTCTTTCACAGACACATTCTTTTTACTTCTTTAAGCAAAGTGTGAAATCCTATCTTCTCCGCCATCTTTTAGTAGCTACAAACGCAATACACACACACCCACATATATATAGAAGGAGAAAACAAATTCTGGGTATGTCTTTTTCCAGTGAAAAAATTCCTGGAAACCAAAATTCCAAATTACAAAGGAAATGCATCTAAATCCAACTCAAACCAAAACTATAAATTAAAAAGAATAATACCAACAACCACAACAATAATAATACAACCAGAAGAAGAAGAAAGTAACCTCTAAGAATCTGCATTCCTGTTCGACACGCTTGAGTTGGGCGACAAGCCGGTGCTTGCCTCTCTTATCAGCTGCTGTTGTGACCACTGAAGCAACGGTGGCTTCGTCCACCGATGACGCTGTTTCAGACGCCATTAACCAAAAAGTCAAAATTCAGAAGAGCAGCTCCAAAGACGACGCTCATCCCAAAACGGAGCTGCCCATTTTTCTTTTCCCACTTCCAAGTTCGAATTTATATATATTAATACTATTAGGTTCATGTGATAAGAATGCACAATGCAGCTGAACCAAGTCTCTCCACATCCTCTTAATAATATGATGCTTTCCTATCAAAAAGAAAAACAAAAAACAAAAAAAAAGTCTCTCCACATCCGAAAAAGTTGTTTATTTTTTGTCTATCCGTACAAGCTTCTTTGGACATATTCATCTTCTTTCAACCTATAAAATAAGTCAATTTTTGAAAATAAAATAAAATAACAAAATATTGATAATATATGTCTAATCCCAAACTATTATTGAGTTGAGTTGAATTCTTTATAAATAGTTGTGAGTTGAAATGGTGGAATGAGTTATATGAGATCTATTTAAGATGAGTTTATATGTATTTCGATGTTAAAATAAATTTAGATATATTTATGAGAGGTTGAAAATGATTGTACGTTCCACGTGTAAAAAAGTGTTAGAGTTGAAAAAAATTATGGATCCCACACATAAATAAGTTTTGAATTAAGATGAATTTAATTATTTGAAAGTTAGATATTTAAATGTTAAAATGGATCTAAATCTAAACCGAGTTTGGTCAAGTAACCAAACACAATAAAAAATATCTAGAGCACTTATTACTTGCGCTATTAATATAATTTTAAAGATAATTTGAGAAACAAGTCGAGTAATAAACACTTTAATGAGTATAGATTATCATTAACTTTTTTTTATTAGTATAGATTATCATTAACTTATTTGAAATCATTACGAGACAATTCGAAAGAAATCTAATAATTCTCCATTATTACTCTTTTATTTCAAGAAATAGGAATTCATTATAAATCAACCAAGCAGTTTGGCCAGTACAATTGACAGAAGACAAGGCAAAGTATTTTCGATTTCAATCCTAACAGTACCACCACGGAAAGCTCTTTGGGAGAATCCGTGACCTACTTTATTTCACTGGCTACCGCCTTTTACTTTTCAATAGGGTTACCTAGGACTTAAAAAAATAGTATTATACCTATCTTATTTTTTAATCGGAGAATTTTTTTTAAAAAAAAAATATATATTATATTTTTAATATTTCTTGACATACATAAAATAATTAATAGATAAAGAAAACATAATAAATAATCTTTCAACCGTTTAATGTAGTCAAATAATAAGATGATGACCACGATACTCTTTTTATCTTTTCAAATGTAAAACAAGTTAATATTGTTATGAGATTTGCTATACAACCATCCACTGTTTATTTATTCTCCGTACTCCAGTCTACGTGGCTTTCATGTTTTTTTTTTTTAAAAAGAAACCGTGCGGGGAAGGTGCGTTTTGATCCCAGGTTCATTTCAATTCCCCCGTTCTTCTTCGCTTCTCCAGACCCTATTCTTCTTCGGTTCTTTAGAAATCAGAGACCCACTATGCTTATCTATGTCTACCCATCTGTCCAATATGAAGATTGAAGAAGATGGAAATAAAGCAAAGAGAACCACTGAGAAGCCGGAAGAAAGTATTAGTGAAAAAAAAAATTGGGTTTGCTATGCAGAGAAGAAATTCACAAAAAATGCTTTGTTGAGTTTGCCATTTTTTTTTTAATTGAAAAGGTAAAAAAAAAAAAAAAAAAAAAAAAAANCGGATCCATCCCTTTCGTGGAAGTGTGCTTGAGCTTTTCTGGGTTTCTTGATGCCATTCTTGTGGGCCATGTGGTTCTTTGATTTCACCATTTCTCTCTATCTCTGTCGGCAGCTCTTTGATGATTAGAGTTCTGTTCTTTTTTTTTTAATGGTTCTTTGATGGTTGTGGGCCGTGTGCTGTTTGGATTTTTTGAGTTTGCTATGCAGAGAAGAGAGGAGAAGCAAAAAAGGATGAGGGAGATCTGGACTTTTTCTAGGGTTTGGGAATTTTTCTAGCGTCGGGGTGAGAGAGAAGAGTTCGAGAGGGAGAGTGGAGAGTTGAGAGGCTTGAGGGAGAACGAGGGTGAGAGGTCTCTGAAAAATCGAGGAAGAGAGGACTAAGGGAGAACGAGAGTGAAATGTGTGGGAGAAGAAAGTAAACCGTGACATGGGGAAGAACCGGGTTCGGTCACATCAAGAGTGTGGAGTGCAGTTAGGAACCGAAGGTTGAGTAGATTTTCTCTATTGTTATTATGTTAATATGGGTTAGCAATGGATCTTTACTGTTTATGAGAACAATGTTGAAGTCATAATGCTGATTCAACGAGCTATAGGTGGGAGATTAATTTCCTTTGTAACCATTACACGAGATTTAAAATATAAATGTATAACACTTGCATATTTCATTTTCATGATGATTATAAGAATTATAAATGTTAAGGACGTGTCTCGCACTCCAACAATTGCGTCTTCGTTAATCATAGGTGATTCCGCTACAACATGAACTCAGGAAATAAGATCAGCTCAGCCTTCTCAGTTAGGGGTCAACTCTAATGCCTAAGTCAAATACCACCAAAGAGATTTTTCTTTATTATTCAAAAGGGAGGGTGTGAGCATACCTCTAGATCTATCCTCGTTCATTATTTGTATCTTGCCTATGGCGGGAATCTCACCTACTACTTTCAATAGTTTGGCGGTTGTACTTCCCTAAAGGAGCATGTCATCGCATTTAATATAGTATCCCCTTAGGCCTCAGAACCATTCCCGCCTATCTGGACTTGCCTTCTCAAATGGGCACATCAACGAATTAATGAGACATGCCCTTTGAGGTTCTCAATGAACCCTTTCCTGACACAAACAGGTTCATTCCACAGGCTCGTTGGCATGCTCTTTGCAATGGGCTTCTTATGAGCAATGAGGTGAGCGATTAGGCGGGCTTTCTTGCGGTAGCTCTGCCCTTGTCCCTAATTAACGAACCTTCATACCGCTCGCCCGACCTTCTTGCCTCATGTGCAAGATCCAGTTCAATGGGCCTAGTTAGGTTTTATCTTTTGGGGTGCGATTTTTTGGCCCAACAATTACCCCATAAATTCATGTTGTGTGCACGCAACACGAATTTGATTCCCTTCTTTTCTTTTCTTTATCTTTCCATTTTTTTGTGTGGGCTCTGTTGACGTGTTGTCATGACTGTTTTCCCTCAATCAAACAACTTCCATTGCTTCCTTTCCCCCACATCCCCTTAGGCTGTTTGGTTAGCGGGAGTCATACATCCCATCCTACAATTAATGACACCCATTGCCCTTGGGGAAGCGTAGGTCTCCAACCATAGCTTTTTTCCTTCAAAATATCACGTTTGTTCTGAACGCCATCCCATTCTAGCTTTCTTTCAGTCTCACTAGTCCCCATGTAGACGCCCATTTCAACTTTTCTCCCATACTCTTTGCCATCATCTTCCTTGCAATCCCAGCTTTTCAATGCTACATAACCCTAGATGACTTCTCGTCGCATTACTTGTGGTAGAGCCCGTGGTGATGCTCGTGGTGGGGCTCTTAACGAAGGTCATTGCTCTTGCCCTACCTTAGCTCGTGAGTCCCCTGATTACTCTAGTGGCACAAACTCTTTTAATGGGGAGTGGTTTTTTGAGAACCTATGGTCTGCCACTTCCACTACAGCAAACCTTGACTTTGTGCAAGATATACACGGGATTCTAGATTCCGTTGAACTGATCCAACCCCATCCTCTCCAGAGTGCAGTTGATTCAAAGGTGTTCTTTAGACAAGTGGCCCTCTACATCAGTATGTTCTCATTGGGGTTAAGGCTTCCTTTCTGTAGTCATGTTCGCGAGATCCCAGACTTTTTAGGTCTAGCCCCATCTTAGCTTCTACCCAACGCCTGGAGGATATTTCTATCATGTTGTGTGGCATTGCGTTTGGCTCTGGAACCTAAGAATGATGAGTAACCATACCTCACAGCACACGAGTTCGTCTATTCCCATGGCTTCCAACAGTAGCCGGGCAATCTGTGTAGCTTTTGCTAGGGAACAAGTCGTAAGGTTGTGCATTCAAAATCTCGCTTCTTGGTCTAACGCTCTCCTCATTATGGAAAATGTTAACCGTTTCCAATTTCTTCGAACTAGTCACAATTTGTCCAGGAGGAAACCCCTGCTCGTGGTCAAAGAGGCTTACTTCTTCCCCCTTCGAAGTAGGAACTGAAGAAGTCATAACCTCAACGAGTTAGCACTGGCAAATTTCAAAAGGTTCGTGATTGGGCATGCTCAGAAAGTGGCACAGTCAGCTCATGCAACCCTGGGCTACCATAGTCGTCCGTCGCCCTTCTGCAAAAAGACTTAAGTTCAATTCAGATCCTAGTGCTCCTTCTGGACTACTTGGTGAAAATTCTTAAACAAGGAGTATAGGATATCAAGGTGATAAGGGGTCTGGATTTTCTCAAAACTCATGGCTTTGGGGTCACTCAGGGTGAGCCTGGTTCTGGTTCTGAGCTTGGTAGTAGGGAAAGGGGGCTCCGTGCCACCCCAAACGAGCACCCCACGTCTGCCTGGCACTCAAGCTCACACATGGTCACCATCGCCAAGTCTTGGTCATGCTGTTGAAGTTTCTTATGAGGGAGAAAGGAACATAGGTTCGTTGTATCCTAGGTTCTTTATTCCTCATTTTGACGTTGTTTTCGCTTAGATCATCGGGGTATCCTTTGATGAGTTTGGGACCCCATCTACAAGGTCAGGTGACTCAGACGAGACTAGTGTGAGTGTAGTGACCACTAGGCTTTAGGTTCAGTAGGAGAAATGCTCTTGACCAAGGACTAACACCCATGTGTCCTTTTTGGCCGAGGGTCACCTCCGATACCTAAGTCAGTTTCCACCAAAGATATTTTTCTTGATTATTTAAATGGGAGGGTGTGAGCATACCTCTAGATCTTCTCTTTGTTCCTTATTTGTATCTAGCATTTGACAGGAGTCTCACCTATTGCTTTCGATCTTTTGGCAGTTATACTTCCCTAAGAAAGCATGTCGATGCATTTAAAGTGGCAACCCCTGGTACTTCGGATCACGTTGGAAAGCCACTCAAGATAATGGGCTTCCCCAATGAACCCTCAGCCAAGAGGCGTTTGACCTCCTCCGCTATCACCGTCTACTTCTTTGTTTTAAAAGTCCTTTGCTTTTGGCGGATCTTCTTAACCTCTAGGTCAACACAAAGGTGATACTCGATGATCTCCGTGTCGATGCTAGGCATATCCTTTTGGTTCCAGGAGAACATATCCTTGTGCTCTATTAAGAGTTGTATAGTTGCCATTTGACTTCAAGCCCCATCCTGGTCCCAATCCTTGCTATTGCCTCTGGGCGATCTTGATCTAAAGTTTTGAGCTCTAAGGGCTCATCGACCTCACCCTGCTTCAGTCTTTGCTCATCCCACATCTCAATCACATGCTCAATGAGCTCGGGGGGCGGTGGCAACGATGCTTTTTCAGCCATTTCCCTCGCCATCGCCTTTATTATGTGCACATCCATTCCTCCATTTCTAAGTTCCTATACATAACATTCTCGAACCAATACTTGTTTGCCATGGAGTTCGCCAACACCCACATTCGTTAGAAACTTCATCTTTAAATGATAGGTGGAGGTGATTGCTTTCAGGTTGTTCAGAAAAGGGCGTCCTATGATCATGTTGTAGGAGGAGCAGGTCCTTACTATTAAAAAGTCCATCATGGCCCTGCTCCCACATAGATTGGTAGCGCAATGGTGCCAACAGGTTGGACTGCCTCTCACGAGAAGCCCTTTAATGGTGTTGGCGATGGGCGTAGTTGGGTGGTGTGATTGGCAACTAGCATTATTACTACTAGAGCATCGTCATTCGAGTATTGTATCCCTCACAGTCTCCGCCATCGAAGGAGATGGTGATGGGTTTATGGGCCTTCATCTGATTTGGTGGTATTTCCATGGTGAAAACTTCTCCTTATCTTGCCTTTCGAGCTTGCACCTTTCTACTAAAGAAGGTTGACCTGCCCGTAGAATCCACTTGCTATTGTTCGAATCTCACAGTGGGGTGCATAGTTTCTGAGAGGGCTTTGGTGAGGATTTCTCTCGGCATCTGCCTGCATCATCTTTCTTCGGTTTGGGTTCTCACTTATTCGGGGTTCCTAGGTCCGTCTTTTCCACCTACTCGTCGACTATCCTAGAGGTGAGGCGTGTCGAGCGACCTATCGTTCTGATTCTCCATTTTCTCGCATTGTCATTATCCTCCTTTTAAGGTTGAGGCAATCTTTTGTCCTATGTCCTTCCGTGTTGTGGTTGGAGTAGAAATGATGGGTTCCTTTGTTGTGCTCGCCTCGGTCACCATCCCTATACGCGTGTCCCCCACTTTCTGCTTGCACGTTTAGGTTCACACATGTTTTCCTAAAGCTCCAACCCTTAGAGGGTGCATCCCCATCCCTTCTCTTTTTGTATGGGTGTTTTCAAGTCTTTAGTTCATTTTCGCAACCTTTGTTGCTTCTGGTTTCTTTCGATCTTCTTTCTGCTTACTCAAGCTTGGATTCTCTCAGGGCAGTTAAAGCTCTCAAGGTATCCTCCGCGTTGACAAAGTCGTCTGCTTTGTCCATAAACTCTTGCAATGTCGTAGGAGTTTCTCTTTCCAATTCTATCATAAAAGGGCTCCTAGGCCAGATGCCTCCTAAAAGTGCTACAAGTATAATCTTATAATCCTAATTATATGTTGTCATGCTTTCCTTATTAACCATGTAAGGTATGCTTTCAGGCTTTTATCTTTTCGTTGCTTCATTGTAAGAAAATACGCAATTGGTCATATACTACGTCTACTTGCCGTAAACTGGGCTAGGAATTGCTTGCCCAATTCCTCAAAATTTTCAATTGAACTTGGTTGTAAAACTTCAAACCATGCATTTGCTACCCCTTGAGTGTTAATGGGAAAGCCTTACATACAACTTCTCTAGGGAAATCGTAGAGTGTCCTGTGGGCCTTAAACGTCTCCAAGTGTTCAACGGGGTCCCTAGATCCGTCATATGGGTCGATCTAGAGGACTTTGAACTTAGATATGAGCAGTACTACTATGATCTTTTGTGCTATAGGGAAAATCTATAATACTGAGTAGATGGTCGATGAACGAGGATGAGCCTATCGTTCTAGCCATTTCCTAGTTTTGTCCATAAGGTTATGCAGCTCGTTGTGCATCATTCTCTTTTCTTCGTCATCAAAAGTCAGCCTTAGTGCAATGTCTTCCCCGAACCCCGTGTCTCTTAATTTCAGAGCTTGGTTCTTTAGAGGTTCTTCACTTATAAGGGCATCTTTCTCAGCCTCTCCATTATCTCAGCAAATCTTGTACCATTTTGTCGCTTGTTCTCCTGTCAGTAGTGAGAGCTTCTTCATCACGAATTGCTTGGGAGCATCTTGTTGGAGGCATGTGAAAGATACGTTGAGTTTTTCAAGATCCCACATACAGCGCCCAATTCTTAAGGACGTGTTTCGCACACTAGTAATTGTGTCTGCATTAATCCTTGGTGATCCCGCTTCAGCTCGAAATCAAAAAATAAGATGTGCTTGGCCTTCTTGGCTAGAGGTCACCTCCGATGCCTAAGTCAGTTGCCATCAAAGATATTGTTCTTGATTGTCCAAAAGGGAGAGTGTGAGCATACCTCTAGATCTTCCCTCTGTTTTTTATTTCTATCTCGCCTATGGAGGGAGTCTCACCTACTATTTTTTATAGTTTGGCAATTGTACTTCCTTAAGGGAGCATGTCATTGCATTTAATGTGGTAACCCCCTAGGCCTTAGGACCACTCCCACCTGTCAAGGACTTGCCCTCTGAGGTTCTCGATGAGCCCCTTCCTAACACGAACAGGTTTGTTCAGAAGGCTCATTGGCGTGCTCTTCGCGATGGGCTTCTTATGAGCGATGAGGTGGGCTATGATATCACATTCCCCTGGAAGTTCTGCCCCCATCCCTAACTGACAGAGTTTCGGACCGCTTGCCCGACCTTCTTACCTTGTGTGCATGATCCAATTCAATGAGTTATTAACCCAATAATAAACTTTCTTTAAAAGTGTACTCATAAATTTGTTACCAATTTTAGTGATAAGTGTGTAATTTCCTTTTAAAAGAATGGTTACAAGTAGTTGTCACCAACTATTGAAGAAGAGAAAATGCCCATGAAGTATTTGTTGTCAAGTCATTCCATTTTGTTTGTTTTTCTGGCATTTTTCTTAAAGAATTTTGCTACTCATTATTCCATATAGCACACTTGTTTTTATTTTTATTTTTGGTTTTATTTCTCATAAATTAATTGAGTTCTTCTATTCATCATCAATGCACAACAAATTTGATAAGGAAAAAAAATAAAAATAAAAAATCATGTATAGTATGTGATGTGAAAATGATGAGTAAAATTTTTTTTTCATTAATGTCGTCCACTTTCTAAAAGAGAAGAAAACATGAGGACACTAGCACAGTATCTGCCACTTCTCATCCTTTATTTTTATTTTTCTTTTTCCTTTCGTTTCAAATTTTCAATGTTCATACTCAAGCCTATGCAAGCAGGGAGTAACTACTCTATTCATATTTTGGCCAGCCATTCCCATTGCAACTACAATTCCAATATCTTAATCATGATCTGTCACTGCCACATGTTTTGGGCATGACACTAATGAATATAATTTCTTTTCTTTTTCTTTTAAAAATAAGTTCTCTAAAGCTCACTTTCACAAAAATTAATGAAATTATCCCCAAATTCTGAAAGCTTTTCTTCTTTCCCTCTCACGAGCAAGGTTGTTACAAGAAGAGCTAGACGGCCAGGGTGGTTGAAGGGGAATTCTAGTAATAGGAGCATGGAGGAGATATACATGACTACGGGTCTTCGCTGGCGGAAAATGATTTTTGCATCTTTGGAGTGAGCAAACCTTTCTAACTTATATCTAATAAGAAAATGCTAGGAAGCCCGTTTGGAGTTCCGGTTGATTTTGCCCGATTGTTTTTTTATTTTAGTATTTTTCTTGATTTAGTAATTAAGAAAATATTATTTAATAATATTATGATTTTTTTTATTTTTTAAAAAATATTTAAAAGTGAAAAAAAAATTATTTGAAAAAATATTTTATAGATTTTTTGTTTTTATTTTTACATCATTTTTTTAACACTTTTAAATATTTAAAAAAAACAAAAAAAATTCATAATATTATTAAATAATATTTTCTTAATTACTAAATNTATTGTAATTAAGAAAAAACTAAATGAAGATCAACAAAAGCACGGTTAGTGTATAATTACATAACTAAGAAAAAGTAAAAATTTGTAGTATTTATGTTCAACATAATAGTTCGTTACATTATTGTATTAAATAAATAAAAACAAAGCTTCTAAAGTTTTTGCCTTACGCCTCAATTTTGATTGAGCCGCCCAAAAGAAACATGTTTCTGATTTTTCCTAGTTCATGTATTAACATTATAGATAGTCTCAAACATATTTTCTGTAGATACAGTCTACAGAAAAGTGGATACCAATGTTTTCTATATTTTCTACAAATATGATAATTAAATTTAAAAATACATAACTATTAGATAAAATAATAAAATATGACCATCTGATCTGCGAAAAATACCATTAAAAAAGTGGATAAAGAAAAAATAAATAAATAATATTTTATTATCATAAAAAATTATGTGACAAATCCTAATTTCTTCCAGCTCCTGTGCTACTTTTGACATTTTAGTTGGTGTACTTGACCTATAATGCCAAAAGTAGCACAGGAGCTCAAATATAATTAAAACTTTGTCTACACCAATATGTGTCGTCTCATATATTTTTTTACGAGTCATTTGAGATGCGCTCCGCAATGAATTAGTATTTTTTTTTTTCAAACTTTGAAGAGAATTTTTTTATTGTACCTCACATTAGAAAATAATAAATTATAGTTTTTTCTAAATTTAGTGAAACATTACAGGTCATGTCAATTTTAGCTAAAAAATAGCTAAATAGGGAACTTTCGAGATGAATTTTAGCGAACCACATATCTTGAGTAGTGAAGTGCTCAAACATTTTTAGGATTTTCTTAACTACTCTTTAGAAAAAATTGAAACAACTATTAGTGCTCTAACATGATTAACAATTAAGGTTAGAGTATTGTACATTTATAATATTTTTTAAACCAAAATCATCAGGTTTGAAGTCATCGTTTTACCAATACAAATTAACTATTAACCATTGCAAAAATAATCTTTTAATCTTGTGGCATGAACTTCCAAACAAGAAGATGAGAAAATGAAAAGAAGCCTAGAATCCATATCCTAATTATGCACATAAAAAGAAAAGGAAATAAACATTTATGGTTATTGAAATGAATTTATCAGATATTATTAAATGTTCAATGAATATTACAATACTTCTTTTATATATCTATTTTCATAATCAAGTATGAATAATAATCAACAACCACTTAAAATGACTTTAGGCTTCTTCTTCTTCTTCTTCTTTTTTTTCATAGATTTACAATTCAAGACTTCAAAATAAAATTAAAATAAAAATTAAAAATTGAATAAATTATTGTTAGAATATTATTTTTTAATATTATTATTATTTTAAAATTTAAAAAAGTTAAATTATTTATTATATTTTATGGATAGATTTGAAAAAATTATAATAATTAAATGACATGAATTGAGATGAGTTGAAAAACTTTTATATCCAAACAGTACTTAAACGTCATGCCTAGTTTAGTTACACAATACAAAATATCTCATCTCATTTCATTTAATCATAATAATTTTTTCAAACTCTCACAAAAAATATAATAAACAATTCAATTTTTTTTAATTTCAAAACAAAACTAATATTATAAAATTATATTATATTAATATATTATTTTACTTTTAACTTTTATTGTATCTCATCTCATCTCATCTCATTCCAGTTTATCTCATCTCATAACTAAACAGGACGTCACTCAAGCGTCACTCGAGCATCTAGTGAAGCTTCTACCTAATTTTAGCTCGGCCAAACGTTAATCTAGTATCAATCCAACTCTTATTTCGAATTTTTTTAGTGCTATTTTCTTCCTTATTCAAGCTTATCTTGTTGCATAGATCTTTTTATGTCCTTGACAGTCAATGCACACTATGTCACGTTAAAAGTGTGACAGTAACTTTGAAGGATTTCACTCCATTTACAAGGACGATAAAGACAGATGACCGTTTTATATTAGATCATAAATTAAATACATTTCAATTTAAAAAAGATTAAATTTATTTCAATAAAATCTATAAAATATTATTATTCAGTAGAGTCACTTCGAAACGTAATTTGATTGTTTGCTTTTAAAACTCTTATCAATCCATCTCAATTCATTTTATCTTTATCATTATAATTTTTTTAAATTCTTACATAAAATATAATAATATTTTATTTTTTTCAAATCTCAAAAAAATCGACCCAAATTTCCACACTAATATTTTAAATAATCTTACTATTTTAAATTTCAAAACAACCTTCTTAAATTTTCATACAAAATAATCTTATTTTTTCAAATTTTAAAAAGTTCTTCTAAAATTCTTACACAAAAAATAATAAACAATTAACTTTTTCAAATCTTAAAATAATAATAATATTAAAAAATAATATTTATAAAATATCTTATTTTATTATTCACAAATCATCTCAATTTATCTCAATTCTCCTCTTCATTCAAACGGCCCTTAAGGCGACTTTAATCGAGGAAAAACCCACCACATGATTGGCACGTAGCAAACACACCACGCAAATTCTGTCTGTACTCAAATTGTCGCTCATGGCTGAGGTTGGCTGAGGTGCTCATTCTCTGCCTTCTCCCACAAACCGACTGAACTGGTGAGTCCCTTTTCTTCCATTCTCCTAGTTTAGAGATATATTTTCTTTGTTATTTTAGTGAATAATAACTACCACATATGTGCATGCAGAGTATGATTCTCACAGACTAACCTACTAGAACCCAAAACTGCTTAGATTAAATTTGCTTGTGGATTTTCTTTATACTCATCAAATCGGTATATTCAGCTCAGGTTCTCTACTATTCCGTACTGGGTTTCCTGTATTTTGATATATTCATAATTTATGGCTTCTGCAATGCTCAATGGAGCTGAAAACCTCACGCTCATCAGAGGAATAACCCCAAAAAGGTTAGGATTTATCGGGTCAGATTTTCATGGAAGGCATTTTTCCAAGATGGGTTTGGTGTCCTGTAGTAGACCTTCCAGGGGTAGAACAGTCTTGCCCAAGTGTAGTGCATCGGCTCCAAGGCCGGCATCACAGCCTAGGTTCATACAGCACAAGAAAGAGGCATTTTGGTTCTATAGGTTTCTCTCGATTGTGTATGACCATATCATAAACCCTGGGCACTGGACTGAGGACATGAGGGAAGATGCGCTTGAGCCTGCTGACCTCAGCGACAGGAATATGATAGTCGTAGATGTCGGTGGTGGAACTGGTTTTACCACTTTGGGGATTGTTAAGCGCGTGGACGCCAAGAATGTTACAATTTTAGACCAGTCGCCTCATCAGCTTGCTAAGGCTAAGCAGAAGGAGCCCTTGAAGGAATGCAAAATAATCGAGGGTGACGCAGAGGATCTCCCTTTTCCTACTGATTATGCAGATAGATATGTATCGGCAGGAAGGTATATTGTGCAATATCTTTTTGGTCTTATTCTACCTTTTCTTTATGCGATATTGTAGTGTACTTTTATTGTGTACTGTCCTTAATTCAATTCCTAACCATGTAGTGCTTTTTTTGTAGTCTGTGGTCTTGGTTGTGGATCATACTTAATTCAATTCCACACATCTACATATTTCAATCTTCTCCTCCCCTTTCCGTGCCAAGCTCACTGGATTTGGGTCACCAGAAAAAATAAAAAATAAAAAATAGAGGAACGATTGTAGCTGCTAAGTTTGAAGAATAATTTATCAATATTGTGCTTGAGCTTGTTTTCCAGAGTAAAATAAACATAAAGATATTTTTTTTAACTTTATTTTCTCCATTAAAAATGAGTTAGCCAAAATTCTATTGCAATTTTCATTACCAATTGATACAATTAGATAAATTGAATGATAAAAGCATGATTTATGGAGAACCTTAAAAGGAATTAAAAACAAATATATGCCAATCTTAGAGAGAAATTTTTTGTCTCTTATGGGGACTCTGATTGCATTTTTCAGTATTGAGTACTGGCCAGACCCACAGCGTGGCATCAAGGAAGCATACAGGGTGTTAAAACTTGGAGGAAAAGCATGCGTAATTGGCCCTGTTTATCCAACATTTTGGCTGTCTCAATTCTTTGCAGATGCGTGGATGCTCTTTCCAAAGGAGGAAGAGTACATGGAGTGGTTCAAAAAGGCTGGATTTAAGGATATCAAATTGAAAAGGATTGGCCCAAAATGGTATCGTGGGGTTCGTCGCCATGGATTGATAATGGGATGTTCTGTTACAGGTGTAAAGCCTGCATCTGGGGATTCTCCGTTGCAGGTAAAATTCTTCATTTTAACTTTTCAGTTGTTATTACATTTTTTTAGAGTTTAAATAGCATTTGGAGTGGTGTATGCATTTTTATTTGTTATACCATACCTCCTATCTGTGAAAATTTGATCTTTTGAATCTATCCTAGCGTTGTGACTTCTAACAATAGCACCAACTGTATCCGTACTTTTCTCATATAATTAATGAGTATATTTAAGTGCATGTGAAGGCCTGCTAAACTCCATTAGTCTTCTTAGAAGTATAGATGCTTGGTTCTGTCAACGTGTGTTATGGTTCTCTATTTATGCTTTGGCTAAGTGTACTCCGTACCATATTGATTTGTTTTGGCAAATAGCTGCCTAAGAGTTAGACCATATCCCAACTGACTCAATATTGGTTATGGATCTGTTAATTTAAAATTTGATGTTTTGTGAAGTTGCAAACTGAGGTATTCTGTAACATGAATCATGTTGTATAACAAGCACAACATAATATTCAGTTAGCACGAACGAAAAACAAAATAAACAAGAATGATATTGATACAGCTCCAACTATAGGCAGTACCATGGATGATGTTGTTAGAATAAAGAACGTGCAGCACTAGGAAGAAGATATGAGTGAAGCATTGATATCTTCTTTTATTGTGAGTTTTCAAACATTTGTGATATTCTACATTTCTACATGAATGGACATTAAGATCCACAAGTTTGGCTTGAAGAATTGGACAGATGGAGTCTTGCTATTGTGGAGTCTTTTGAAAATTAAAAAGTAAAAAGTAAAAAAGAATTCCTTTATAATGAACTTGTGTTGTTCGTTCATCATGATTATTTAGGTTATGTACTCATCTTAAGTTTGTGACTGTGATTTGAAGCTTCTTGTAATTGAGTTAATTTGGTCTCAGAAGAGAAAGGTGTTTGAACTTCTTTTAGTTTCTTTTGTGCTTCCATACACATGAATTTCCTGTAACCCTTAGTTTTAACATTGGATTGGGACCTTTAATTTCACTACTGGGTTTTAAAAGATCTCATTATGGTAGTTTGGAAGAAAATTCCAATATAGTTCTGGAAAGCAGATAGGTTGCATTTTTAAAGGGAGGGTTCAATCAATTAAAAAGCATTTTTTGCTTGTCAGGGTTCAGTCTCAGTGGCACTGTCAGGTCTCCACTTTCACTACCAGAAGTGCTAATTCCCTTTAGCTAGAACATCTCAATTTCTCAGCTTAAGTCTTTACACAATTAAATAGCAAAAGAAAATTCTTCCTGAATATTCAAATTTATCCGCCCCCCCCCCCAAAAAAAAAAAAAAAGGAATTGTGCTTTTTACTTAAGACCTGGCTATCATTCGGCTTTACTGGACGGCCAAATAAGGTTCATGCTGACCACCCAATAACGTTTGGGTATTAATTTTACCAAGCTTGGTTTGCCATGGTAGTAAACAATGGCGATCACAAAGTTTAATGTTATTGTACTAATTTAGAGTGGGACTATAATTCATTGGAGGGGATAGTGGGTGTACTTGTGTGCTTGATTCTAACTTCAATGCTTTACAACAGTTTGATTTCCCAACTAACGACAGCCTCTTTCCACTTTTTTTTGGGTCCATGCTCGAGACTTAACAAGGTTTTTGGATTTTAACGCAGCTTGGTCCGAAGGCAGAGGATGTAACAAAACCTGTAAATCCTTTTGTGTTTTTTATGCGCTTCATTTTGGGTGTCATGGCGGCTACTTACTATGTTATCATTCCAATTTACATGTGGCTCAAAGATCAAATCGTACCCAAAGGACAACCAATATGAGACAGTGACATTCTGGTTGGCAGTTGTACCTGAGTGTGATGCTCTTCTCGGAGTAGATTTTCTTCTTTTATAAAATAAGTTGCGCGTCCGTCGTTTCTATGTATCTGTTCAAGGGTATAGCATGGTTCTTCTAGTGTAAGTTTCTACCAGAATTTTCCGTTGTTTAAGTGTCTTTACTGTTCAAAGTTTTGCGAGTAACCAATGTTAAGATGGCTATATTTCTGATAAGGTATGCTACTGTATGGAATTTATATCTGTTGATTAACACCTGAGCTAAGACAGCTGTTGAAAATGCTATGGTGATCTTGTTATTCACTTGATACACGTAATCTGTTTCTTTTTCTGTTTTTCGCTTTGGTAGGAAAGCATCCATGTCTGTAAGTTTTAGTGTTCATTTCTTAAATTTCACATTGTTGGAAAAAGAGAAGGAAAAGATGTACTTGGACATAGCTTTGCTATATGATTTCTTAGGAATTATACAAGGGTGGCAATTCATATTTTCGGGTTGTGTTCATGTCATGTTAAGTCATAAATATTCAACTATATCGATGAATTTGAACCCAACTCGCTAAGTTGAATGTGTTAAATTTTCAAACCCTAATACGACTCATTTAGATAACGGATTGTGTTGTGTCATTCTTTTGTCTGTTTAATAATTAATTAGAAATAAGTAAACACAACATGACTGAACTAACACGCATAATCCATTTGATCTGATTAACATAATTTCACATAAAAGTTAAAATCTATATTTATTAATAGTCACAGTATCTTAAAAAAATAAAACTACTTACTAACAAAAAATATCAATATTTTTTAAATTTTAGTATATAAAAAAATCAATATTGCAAATCCTATAATAACAAATATAAGAATAGGTTTAGAATTACAATCTCAACAATAAAAATATAAACATATTGAGAAATATTAATATTACATCTCAATAATAATAAATTAGTGATTTTGAAATAAAATCAAAATGAATCAAAATGGGTTGATTTCGAGTTAAGCGGGTTGACCCGTTATAGATCCGTTTATAAATCATGTCTTTAACAGATCAACTTGTTTTGACTTGAACCTGCTAACATCAAATTCAAACTCTTTAATTTTATATTGTATTCATATTGAATTTATAGGTCGTGTCACAAATCGCATCCAATCATATTTGTTTTTGTTTTGCTATTTTGCTTTTCGGCAAAGTATATAAGGACGTTTGCCGTTGTAGAAAGACTTTTGCTTTTGAAGGGAGCCTAGGCAGTTTCCTAGCCCTTTGGCTTCGAGCCCCTCAGCTTCCACTTCAAGGTATTATTCTTTTCAGGTAGGAAAAACGGAATTCTTCTTTGCTTCTGCAAAATATCTATGGTTAAAATTTTTGGACAAATTTAGTTTTTATATTATAGTTTTAAAATAATTTTACTCCCTATTGAGAATGCATCTCGTCCATATTCTCATAATAAATTTTCGATTTCCAATATGTTAATATTTTTTAAACCTAATCGATTCACTTTATAATTAGTAAGGAAAATAATGTTAAAACGAACACATGCTTTTTGTACATTAAGTGTATGTTTGGGAATGTGGTATGAAATATAGCTTATAGTCTATTAAGGAGAATGATAATGCTGAAAAACAGTGTATCAAACCAAGATCATAGCAATCATGTCAATGCCGAGATCCTTGTCTTTTGTCAAAGAGAATTTAATGCATACATTTTTATTCATTACCTCTGTAACAATTGTACATTTCCAAATCTTAGATTTTGTATT
>QEOT01005318.1:59909-117541 GCA_003123785.1 Pterocarya stenoptera | reverse complement strand
TAAGTCATTACACTACCGCTCCATATACTCTACAACAAAATGGAGTATTTGAACGTCGTCATTGATATATTGTGAAAACCGGACTTACCTTACTACAAGATGCCTTTCTTCCTCTCACATATTGGCCTCATTCATTTCAAACCGCCACATGTCTCATCAATCGTCATCCCACTCCTCTTTTGGAAAACAAATCACCATTTGAACTGCTATTTGGTCAAAGGCCCAACTATATTAAATTAAGAAAGTTTGGGTGTCTTTGTTATCCTCTCACAAGGCCATACAATACTCACAAAATGCAGCCCAAGTCCATACCTTGCATTTTTCTTGGATACTCTCAAAATCAAAATGCATATAGGTGCATAGATCCTTTTACAAAAAAGCTTTATGTGTCACAGCATGTAACTTTTGATGAACATCAAAGCCCAGTCAACACAACCGGCCCATTGACTCACGACGGCCCAAACACAAGTCCCCAATCTTCTTTTCTTCTTCCATTGAACTCGGTTCCAAAAACTCCAGAAATTTCACTTTCCTTCCAGTGCAAAATCGCATCTCCTTTTTGGATTCATCGCTGCTCGTGACGTCGGAAACAGTTGCCGCCATTGACACATCACCTCCAGGTAATATTTCTTCCGTTTCCATTCCAGATCACACACGCACATCTAATGTCCTAGGTTCTGCAGATTTAAATCTCATTTCTCAATCAATTGATTGCAATTTAAATTCTGGTTCAATACCTACGCATGCATCCCCATTTATTTCAGCTTCAATACCCTTGACTTCTGGTTCCATGTCCACTGCCTTACCTGAAAACCCACCCTCTCAAACTCACTCCATGACCACACGGTCAATGAACAACATCTTCAAATCTAAGCAAATTTATGCTGTAACAAAACATCCTCTTCCATCAACCATTGAACCAACATGTGTTAGCCAAGCTGTAGCTCACCCACAGTGGCGTGAGGCTATGTTAAGTGAGTTAACAGCTCTCATGCGACATGAAACATGGGATTTGGTCCCTGCTCCTAAAAATTGCAACCCAGTGGGATGTAAATGGGTTTTCCGAGTTAAAAGAAAAGCTGATGGCTCAGTAGATCGGTTCAAAGCCAGACTTGTTGCCAAGGGGTATAATCAACGCCCAGGCCTTGATTATAAAGAAACATTCAGTCTGGTTGTTAAGCCTGCCACTATTCAGGTAGTTCTATCAATTGCTATTATGAATGGTTGGGTGTTGAGACAAATGGATGCTAATAATATTTTTTTACATGAAAAATTGACAGAAACAGTTTACATGGTGCAACCCCCTGGGTTTAAAGATCCTTCAAAAGCTGATTATGTTTGTAGATTAAAAAAGGCAATCTATGGGATTAAACAAGCCCCTCGTGCATGGTACTCAGCCTTAAAGAAGGCACTTGTTGAGCTTGGATTTCAGAATTCTAGAGTTGATTCTTCTTTATTCATTTATAGACATGAATCAGTTACTTCTTATTCTTGTCTATGTTGATGACCTTATCATTACGGGTAGTGACAAAAAGTTTGTGGGATCAATTAGTGAAAAACTGGGTGCTAAGTTTTCATTGAAGGATATGGGTACTCTTCATTTTTTCCTTGGGGTCGAATGCATTAACACTTGTGCAGGCTTATTTCTATCACAACACAAGTACATTTGGGATCTACTACAAACAACCAACATGATTGGAGCCAAAGATGTATCAACACCTCTCTCAACAAGTACTTCACTTCATCTGGTAAATGGTACTGCAGCTGTGGAGAGTACTGAGTTTAGGAGAGTAATAGACAGCCTTCAATATCTGTCTTTAACTTGTCTGGATATTTCTTATGCGGTTAATAAACTTTCACAGTTTATGCACAAGCTTACCATCACTCATTGAATAGCAACCAAGAGGCTTCTCAGATTTAAAGCATACAATATTCCATGGTGTTCAACTTAGAAAAACAGCTGCTCCTTGCTTAACAACTTATAGTGATGCTGATTGGGCAGACAACAAAGATGATCGCATTTCAACTTCAGCATATATCACTTTTTTTTAATCCAATCACATTTCATGGAGTTAAAAAAAAATAAAAATAAAAAGTTGTAGCATGATCTTCAACGGAAGCAGAATATCGTGCCCTTGCAAATGTAGCTTCGAAAATCATGTGGTTGTTAGCTCTCTTTCAAGAAATTGGTTTTTCTCTCAAGGAAACGCCTATGCGTCTTTGTGATAATCTTGGAGCAACCCACTTGAGTTACAATCCAGTACAACATTCAAGAATGAAACACATTCAGATTGACTTGCACTTTGTGCGTGACTTGGTTCAAAGAGGCACACTTAAAGTTAGTCATGTTCACACTGAAGACCAACTTGCAGATCTTCTGACAAAACCACTCTTAAAGCAGCGCACAAAATATCTAAGGATCAAGATTAGTTTTGTTGATGGTAGCCAAATCTTGCAGGGGCGTATTAAGGAGAATGATAATGCTGAAAATCAGAGCATCAAATCGAGATCATAGCAATCAAGTCAATGCCGAGATCCTTGTCTTTTATCAAAGAGAATTTAATGCATACCTTTTTAATCATACGTTTTTATTCATTACCTCTGTAACAGTTGTACATTTTCAAATGTTAGATTTTGTATTATTTCCTGAAATAGGACTCAAGCATTGTATATATATTACTCTGACCAAATCAATATATTTTGAGGAAATTTTCCATCAATACGCAGTGTCTTGTTTATCTTATATATTCTATGTAATAAGTTCTACTGTTAAAATTTTTTTACTGTTTGGTAACCATATGTTTAAAACACTTTCAAACATGTTACATTTGTTTGGAAATAAAAAAGAAAAAGAAAAAGATTTTTGAGATAGAAATGACATCAAAGATCATTTGATTTTTTAAAGATTATGATCATATTCTTGAAAGTTGTAATTATCTAAAAGTTGAATTGGTATTTTTGCACATTGATAATTCTTTTTTAAAATTGGAATTATGTTCCGCATTATCCGAAAAAGCATGTTTGAGGAAAAACACGATCTTGAACCGGCTATTACCAATTGGAACCAGTTGCTAGAATCCAAAATCGGCTGAAATCGGTGGAGAACTGATCAACTGGCAGTAGAAATATTAGAAATCGACGTCGGTCGATTTGATTCCGGTTTGAACTATATTCAATCCAGCGAACCGACCGATATAATAAATATAATATGAGTTAAACGGTATCGTTTCGTAGCTAAGTTTTAAAAGGATTTAATAAAAAAAGATGTTATTTGGTTTAATACACCAAACAACGCTGTTTTAGGTTAGGGCTGTGAGCCCGCCATTCCCCTCCTCCATTTATTTTCTCTAGCGCTGTTTCAGCTCTGTCTTTCATATTCTCTCATCTCACTCTCATATGTCTCTCTGTCTCACCGTCTATCATGTTCAGCTATGTCTCTCGTGTCTCACTTTTATCTATTGATTCTCCCTCTCTCTCTCAAATTGGCCTCGTTGTTGCCCTAATGCTGTTACTTTCTCCCTCTGATCAGAAAAAAGCCCAAAAGGCCCAAGTCTCACGCTCTTAGTATGATTTTAAATTTTAATATTTTTAGATATCAATTTGATTATGAAATTTAATAATTAAATGTATAGTATATTTGACGATGTGCTCATATATGTTACTTCTATTTGGTTACTCATATATATTGCTTCCATTTTTTAGGTACCATTAGGTATTTTTTAATGATTTTCTCCATGTTTGGGATTTGGGAAAGTATATGATATTGTTGTGAAAGTTGTTGATGCGGCTTTGAAGGGAAAATTGATGAACTAATCAAAACCAGTCGAAACTATGCTGGTCGTTTTTTGAACCATACAAAAATTGGTCGGTTCAGTTTTGATTTTGGGTCTAATCTGAACTGATCAGTTCGGTTTCGATTTTGGGTAGAATCCTAACCAACCAATTCGATTTTTTACCCTACCTCAAACGTACTTTTTAACTTATTTGAGATTAAAAAATACTTGATATGTAACACCCAAATAACTTAATTTTTTCATTAAAGTATCTCAAACAAGTACTAAGTTATTTGTTGAGCGCCTGTGCTCCTTCGCATATAACATATACATGCACACACACCAGGAAAGAAAATAAAACACAAAAGAGGGAAAATTACAATGATGGTATTAGATTTTGATTGTTTTCCAAAGAAGTACAATAGGCAAAAAATATTTCAAAACAATTCTAGCATCAACAAACCTTTTTTATTAATATTTTGAGTTTTTTATTTTTTTGAAGTTTTTTCTAATGTTAATATTTTATTTTTTTTATTTGAGATTTTTAAACTTTGAGCAGTGCTGTGTAGCACGAGACGGGTCGGGTTAAAAAGGTTTTTTTTTCTTTAAATATATTTTTTAAAAAATTCACGATATTATTAAAAAATATTTTTTAATTACTAAATACAAAAAAAATTTATCAGACCCAATCGGGACCAACTACATGTGAGAGTAACATTTTTCTTCAACATTTTACTTCTTTTAGTTTATTTTTCATTTTGTTTTATGTTTTTGAAGTTTAGTTTGTTTTATTTTATTTGTTTTTTTCTAAGTGTGGATGCTTTTTTAATTTAAAAACTTTATAATATTTATTGATGCTTTTTAATTTTTAATCTTTTTTATTGATTTACATATTAATAAATCATAAAATACTTTTAACTTTTTTATTTTTAAATATTGATGAAAGAGTCTATAAATAATTTTAATTAATAAATTGATAAAAATTAGAAACACATTTTTTTTTAATATTAAGAGAGGGGTTGAGCCCATAATCTCCATTTTAAAAATGTGAACAGGCCGTTGTCTTGTAAATATGTCTTTTGAAAAAGTTGTTGCTATAATGTCAAGAGAAGTCTCAAATTATATTTTTGAATATTGAAACTTTCTTCAAAAGCACTAATTAATTGTAAAATAAATATTGATTATTTGAATTCTGTATTAAGAGATAAGAGTCATTTTAGAACCTTTTTTAACGAACCCACAATAATCAAATTTAAAAAATATTAAAATTCCGAGTAACCACTGCATTAAGTTTTTCATAAAATAATAATAATAAAAATAAAAAGTTAATAGGTAAAATCTCTCTCAATCTTAAACACAGCTCAGCTAAGCCACTGAGTTTTCAGCCTCGACGAAAGAAGGTAACCATTTTTGCTGCGGATTTTGATTTCGAGATCTAAACTAGACCACTCAGTTTGATTCTTCACGAGCAAGCAAGGTAGTCTCTGCGATTTGTTTCTGTGTCGTCTCCTTGTTCTTCTTCTATATCTACTTATAGGGTTTTAAGCCTCTTCGATTTGTGATTTTGTCGTGTTTTTTAAATTCGATTTTCCACCTTCATAGTTGGATACATTTCTACGAACTTTCATGCAAATTAAGTTTCTTGGGTTGAGAGACAGCATGGTTGGGTAGTTAGGGTTTAGGGTTTTGTGGGTTATGCCGCTATAAGCTTATTAATCAAACATAAAAATTTTTTTACCAGTATTTCGAGGAGCTTTGGGATCCGAAAGATTTTTTTTTTTAATGAAAATAAATTTCTTGAGTTGATATGCAGCTTGAGTGAAGATTAGGATTTAGGATTGCGTGGGTTTTATTCCAAATGCTCTAATCAATTTAAAATCTTTAAAGTGGTTAGATTTTGTTTTAATGTGTTTTATGATAATCAAGCCTATTTAGCTTGGATAAAGATCTGTGGGTTCTGTTTGTGGTTACATATGGTATCAACCTTTAGGAGTATTTCCAAATTCGAGCTATTCTTTCTATTTGATTAATATGTAGGTGTTAGATAGAAATCCACGGGGAATATAGTCTATGCATTTTTTTCCAAGGAAAAGCAGAACCTTTGGATTCATTGTATTCATTGAAAAGCAGAACCTTTTTACCGATCTTTGCGTTCATGTGCTTGGAATTGTATATTGTATTTTTCATCTGATTTTTCTATTGTTGAAAAAAGAAAATTATTGGTCGTCGTTTTGTAAGTGAGTGGATCTTTGTTTGAATTTTGAATGCCATTGGTCAGTCTCATGTTTACTTCCTTGGGAGGTTACTTCCTTTTCTTCAGATGAAAATAAACACTAGCGTTGATCAGGACTCATGGTTGAAATATCTAGACTTATTAAGTCTAATGATAATGAAAGCATTCCAAATTAACCTTTCTCAAGTCAATATGAGTGGACAGTTTTGGTTGTATAAAATATAGACTTGAACTTCATATCAAGAATCACTGAAAATGATGGCTGTATACTTGATGGTGATTTCTTTCTGAAGATCCAGTGTGTTTGCAATATTTGATTAAAATGACGGATGACATTCCAAAGCATAAAATGATGTATGAATTTGTTTATGCTGCAATGTGTATATTATATTAACTATAGCCTTTTGTTTTATTGTACCAAGTTTACTTGAACCAAGCAGATATGAGCGAGAAAAAGAACCCGTTTGTGTTCTTAGATGTGTCGGTTGATGGGGACCCTGTGGAACAAATTGTGATTGAGGTGATAAAATACCCCAGACTTGTCTTGTCTTTCTTGTTTTGGAACTTGAAGGTTCCATTTCAGTTTTGGTTGGAGGTAAAATTTTTTTTATAATGAATTGTGCAGCTTTTTGCTGATGTTGTTCCTAGGACGGCAGAGAATTTCCTGGCACTTTGTACAGGTATGATAGAATTTCTCAATTTTGATTATGATTTAAGCCCTCATTCCATAGTCATGTATGTCATGTATGGAGTTGGAACACTTCTTAAACTAAGTGGTTGCTATTATCATGTTATGAATAATTGGCTCAGATTATATCAAGTGGCTGGGTTCATTGGATTTGGAAGACTTATAATTGAATAATCTTGAGTCATGTTATTATGCTGTTCTACTGTAGGAGAGAAGGGCATTGGAAAGTCTACTGGGAAACCTTTGCACTTCAAGGGATCACATTTTCATCGAATAATTAAAGGATTCATGGCCCAAGTATGTTATACCTTTTATCTATTGACCTTTTTAATCATCAAACTTCACTTCCAATGATGCATTTCCCTTTAATTTTGTTGGTTATTAGTGGGTATCCCAGACCCAGGACTGCATCATTTCTATTTTTGGTTTTGAATTTTAGAAATTTTAGTTAAATTTTTGGACTTTTTTATATAATGAAACTTTTGATTTTTAATTTTTGAATAGACTTAAAAAAAAAAAAAACATTTGTTGGTGATTATTCAAGATGCTTCTAACAGTTGCAATCTTGTAACGATCAATCCAATTAGTAGTTAATGTTCCTTGATTCTTCATGGTCCCAATACTATCTCCATATTAATTACCTTTGCATGTGAGGACAAGAATCAGCTCTCTTTTCATGGGCCACGAATGTTTCTTAGAGGATGGTAATCAATTATATGTGCCTCATCAAAAGAGATCGTCTCAAAAGTTGACCTGGTTAGGACTTATAGATATCCTAACTGTCCCCTTATTACAGTCAATGGACTATGGATATCTGAACCCTTTAAATGTCATTCTGAGGTTTGTTTTGGAGTTAATCTCAGAGCTGAAGCCATAATCTTATCTTATATACAATAGACCGCCAAGCTCCTGTATGATGGCAAAAGACTTTACCTTCTAAGCTACTTCTTCCACAAATAAGTAGTTTTTCTTTTGAATTTATGATGCATTGATGCTTGGGGCCTCATGCCATGCTGCCTTCATTTTGGATAGTGTATGAAAAATGTTGAGACCTTTGATGAGGCTTAGAGGTCCTTCGATATGAACAAGTTCTACTATGTTTTAAAAGGCACATTTCTTATGAGACATACTTGGCAGTCTCCCTGTTTCCGTCCTACACTTACTATGCTTTGTCCTATTCCTTGCCAGCGACCAAATAAAGCACTGTGCTTGTTTTTTCAGATGTAGTTCCTTGTAGTTACTTTCCTCTTTTACACCGCGTTGAATCTTGTGTGAACCTTTTTTCTGAGAGACTAAAATTAAATTGCATTGAATATTATAAATTAAAATTTTATAGAAATGGAGGATCTCACTAGAGTTTGTCGAAATAGAGAAGGATGAAATTTTATATTATTTGCATCTCTCCACGATAGGGCAATTTTTTAATTATCTTTTTCTTCTTAAGCATATATCTATTCATATGCAACTTTATTCTCAAACATATATCTGATAATACATAAATTGTTAAATATCTTCTGTTGTCCTTACAGGGTGGTGATTTTTCAAAGGGAGATGGTATGCTTTTTGTTCACTTGATTTATCTCTCTTGATTAGTGTGCATTTCTTGTGTTAATTTCTATGTTTATGCCCAGATTTGTAATGAACGACCTTTAATTGGTTTGCAGGCACTGGTGGAGAAAGTATATTTGGAGGAAAGTTTGCTGGTAATTTTCCTCATTTGACCAATTTTATGCATGCCCAATGAGTTAGTTTCGTAATTAATCATCCCAATTAGCATTCTATATGCAGATGAGAATTTTAGGCTGAAGCATGATGGAGTTGGTCTTCTCTCTATGGCAAATTGTGGTCCAAACACAAATGGGTCCCAGTTCTTTATAACCTTCAAGCGCCAACCCCATCTTGATGGGTATTTCACATTTGTTTGTTATACTCCTCTGTGTTACTTGTTACTTCTTACTCATTACCACCTAAGCATATTGGAAAATGATAGGGATCCGGCTGGGGTATCCCGTTCATTTATCCTGCTCCAATTTTTTTTCCTTAGTTTTTTTTTTTTACATAGTTATTAAAAAAATGTTGTTTAATAATATTGTGAATTTTTTTTTATTTTTTTAAAAATATTTAAAAGTATTAAAAAAATGATGTGAAAAAAATATTTAAAAGTGTTTTTTTTTTCACATAATTTTTTCAATACTTAAATATTTTTAAAAAAAGAAAAAAATTCACAATATTATTAAAAAACATTTTCTTAATCACTACATAAAAAAAATTAAAAAAAAAAGAACGGGATGCTTGAACGGGACCCCCCAGCGGGATCCCTAGCATTGCCCAAGCATATTTCACCTGTCATTCCCGCTCTTCAATTTGCAAAACTTGATAATATGTTAGGTGGGTGCTTCATACATTGAACTAATGAGATCCTTTTTCTCTCATAATGATACTTTTGCCTATTTGGTAGGAAACATGTTGTTTTTGGAAAAGTTGTGAAGGGAGTAGAAATTGTGAAGAAAATTGAACAGTTGGGAACAGCTGCAGGGAAGCCTGCTCGACCTGTGAAAATTGTAGATTGTGGGAAAACTTTAGAACGTAAGATTCAGGATGCAGCTGGCAAAGAGAAAGGTAATTCTAGTTCTCATGGATGATTCCACTGAAAGGATCTTGTGATTTAGTTTTGACTTCATTGAACAGTGTATTTGATTTTAGTTCCATTTGTATGCTGTATGATGTGTTTTCTTTCAGGGAAAAAGAAGAAATCAGTGAAGGTTCCATCTTCTGCAGATAGTTCCGAATCTTCTGATGTGCAAGTGCGAGGAAGACGCAAGAAATCTCTGAAGGACAGAAAGAAGAAAAGAAAAAAGAGATACTCTTCATCTGATTCTTACAGCTCTGATACAGAGTCTGATTCTTTTTCTTCAGATACTGATTCGGCATCTGATTCAGATTCATCGCTTTCTGATTCAAGTTACTCTAGTGATGGAAAGCGTAGGAAGAGAAGGTCCGTAAAAAGAGAGAAGCCCCAACGTGGGAGAAAAAGGAAGGATGGGCAAAGAGAGAGGAAGAGAGGCCGCCGTGAAAAAAGATCAAGGCAGAAGTCCAAAAGGCGCCCTCTACAGTTAACTGCTGCCTATCTTTCTTTCTCCCATTATAATGTCCTGACTTATTTTTCCATATATTAATAACAGCCTTATTGTCAGCAGTTCAAGTTCAAGTGATGCAAAAAGAGAAAGTGATGATACTAGTAGTAGCAGAAGCAGTTCTGATGATGAAAAAACTGATAATCGTGTTTCTGCTCAGAACTCAAAACATGTCAAAAATAAACAACCAAGGAATCTCGGTATGCCATCTATTCCATTTTTCACGTAATTATTGCTCATAGTTTCCATGTTTTTATCCCTACCTTTTATATTACTGTGACTAAGAGGGATTCGGGTGTGGATTTCAGTCAAACTTTGTCAGTACATTGATATTGTAAGCTTAAATTCTTGGCTTCTTGTGACATTTCAGATACTGGAAAGGAATCCGCAGCTCCTCTCTCATTACAAAAAGCTATTGTAGAGCAACAGAAGGATCGTGAGTTGAAGACCACTGAGGACAACTCATCACATGAAGAAGGTGAATTGTCTCCAAAGAATGACAAACTTTTGAACAATGGCCATGGCAAAGAAGCTAGATCTGATAAGCGTGCTAATAAGCATTCCTATTCAGATGACTCCAGTAAATCCAGGTTTTTGCCATCTCCCATATCCAGCTATAGTTAAATTACCAACCTCCCAAAACTGGGATGGTAACCTTTTTTGTTTAATCATCCCTGTCATGGGATACTTGTGTTCCTGCTTTTTCTGAACCTATAAAAAAAAAATCCAGGTTTTTGCTCATGATCAACTCCATCTGTGTATATTGTTTTTCTTTTGACTCAACTTTTTATATATTGACTGGGTTCTTTATACTTCTATAAAAATGTTTTGTAAAAGTTTCTTTGATTATTTAATTATTAGGAGTCTGACTCCCAAAAGAACGTCAAGAATCAGCCCGAGGAGCAGTCCAAGCACAAGTCCAAAAGGAGTTCCCAGTGGAAGTCAGGCTATGAAGTCCGGTGAGCAAAATCAGGGAAAGGCTTCAAAGAGTGCATTGGGTAGTCCTGCTCGTAAAGTCCGTGAACCTTCTTCAACTGAGCATGACCAGGGTATGTTGAGAAGCTCATCTCCAAATGGTGCTCCCAAGCGCGTCAGAAAAGGGCGTGGCTTCACTGAGCAGTACTCCTTTGCACGTCGGTACCGTACTCCATCTCCAGAGCGTTTTCCTCGCAGTTCCTACAGTTATGGTAGAAGAAATTTTCTTGGAAAGAACCAGGATAGGTAATCTCAATTAAATGTATGTTAAGTAAAATGAACACTACAGTTGTGTCTCAAGTTCTTTCTTTTTTGTCTGTGTAAAGGTATTCAAGCTACAGAAGGAATTATGAGCACGCACCACATGGACGTTACCGAAGCCCACCGGGAGGCAGAAGCCCTCCAAGGTTCTCTCTCTCTCTCTCTCTCTCTCTCTCTCTAGGGCATAAAGAGTATCTCTGGTTGTGTCCTTTGTCATAGTCAGAACTCATGCAAGTGTTTCTGCATTTAATTATTGTGTTGTGTAGCAAACTTGATCTAGAAGAGAGGACAGGTAAACCTCTTTTTCTTGGCATACCCTTGTATGGTAGTATTCCCTCTTGCACTTGTCGGCAACATAAAGGATTGATGTTCTATCTCCTTCCTTTCTTTCTTTTTCCTCTCCAAGTTGTACCTTTACCTTGTTGTTATCAACTAAGCACATAAAAAATGCAGGAAAACATTTATATTATTCTTCTTGCAAATTAAACTGTGCATTCAGAGAGGCTGGAAAGGCATATAATTGGTTCAGCCTGATTCTGAACTTAATGTTAAAAAATACCAGTTCCCTATTTTCAAACCTAGTTCATTGTCTTTCCTAATTCCATGGCTGTTCAGTGTCTAGTGACTTCAGCTCATCTACGTATTTAAGTGGCCTGACCTAAGAATTGTTGTTGTTGTCCCACATCCCCCCCCTTTTTTTCCTTTTACCTTCTTGCAGACTGAATCAGTTCATTAACCTATATTTCCCCTATCATCATGCAGACACCATAGCCAGAGAACTCGAAGTAGGAGTGTTTCCCGAAGTCCAGGTTATCGTCGTGGCTATTACAAGGACAGGAGCCGGAGCCGGAGTCGGAGTCGGAGCCGAAGCAAGAGCCAAAGTCCAATAGATAAGAGACCTCCTACTATAAGTGATAGATTAAAATCTCGTCTCGGCCCCAGAATTGATGATCGGCGCTCTCCAGCCAGAGGAAGGTTGAGATCCAGTTCAAAGAGTCATGGCTCCTCTCAGTCCAGATCTCCCGATGCCGCACCACCGAAGCATCTTCAGAGAATGATTTCTGCTTCTCCCAGCGGCTCTAGATCAAGATCAAGCTCCCCATCTGGGCAAAGAGGGTTGGTTTCCTATGGAGATGCCAGTCCTGATTCGGGGACAAGATAGCTGTTCATGGTGTATTACTCATGGTGGAGTATTAAGGATCTAATCTGAGTAAACCTGTCTCCTTTGTGTATCGATCTGATTGAATGACATTAGAGAAACTGTTCCTTTTGGTTTATTGGCATCCAACTGTAATATGAACTGCCATGAGCTTGACTGGTCATAATTTTTATTCAATCGTATCATCATCTATGACTGCTATTGGAATACCTGGGTAACAGCAACTCAATGGAACCATGAAGTACGGAAGCTTCTTTCCACCATGTATGCCGATTGATGCTTTGCGGGGAGGCATAATCTTTGGGGCATGTGGCCAAGCACAGCCTTGTAGTAGCAAGTGATGGGGGGATTCTTGGTGGAGACATGGTTGGATTTTGCAATGTTGAACTGCATAATTCACAATCCTCTAATCCTGTCACTACACTAGGACTAGCTGCCTCTGGTCGATTCAAACTCTTTTAGACCTTGTTTGCTTATGTGTGAGAAGGGAAAACATTCCAACTCTTTTAACTACTCAAAAATTAGTATACGGATAAGGTGATACTTTCATTTATTTCCATACATCTCCTCCTTTCTTATTAAAGAAGATTTTGGGAATGTGATGGGAGTAAGATGTGTACTGTAGAAAAGTGATAAATCTTCACTAGGTATAAAAATGAGAACTTTTTGCATTTCATACACCTTTTATCATACCAAGAAATAACAATGATAATCATTAAGATTCTAAAAAGCTGGCTTGCCTAAAATTATTTTATGGAATTTATTATAATAACTTTTTAGGAGAAAAAAGTAATTTTAGACTCTTTATTCCTTCCTCTAAACTATTACTCTTTTTGCAACATTACAATAGTACCTCCACGTACGGCTGCAGATCAGATGCCTTTTTTTTTTTCAAGCTGTTATTTATGTATAAAATATATATTTGAATATTTTCTTCAATATTGTCATTTTTTTCTTTTTTAATTTTCAAAAAAGGTTTGAAAATTTATATTAAAAAATGTAAATTACTAAGGGATGGCTAATCAATTACAATTAAGATAAAGCCCGCACATTATGTGGTATATTAGCTAAGTCTATATAAATATTAAAAACCACTAACCCGATTAAATATATCAATCATTTTAGTTTTAAATAAAATTTATTGATTTAACTAGATATATTATTTTTTATTAAATTAATTTAACTTAATTGCATATCAAATATCATAATGATACAATTGGAGGATGATATATATGGCTTAAATGGAATAGTACTTCTCATTTCGTACGTAGAAAAAATGAGATAGTAAATGATCATGTGACTTCACACTACAAGAAAATTGGTTTTTCCTCGCGTTAGAAATTCACCGCAATAAGTACTAAAATTGCCACAATTAATTATTTCCAGCGGTTAATCGCTACATGTCCGTTGCATTTGTTTGTTCACTTTTGTTTTAACCCAACGAGTACAAAAACTTGTCACAAATACATATTTTTTGCGGCGATTTTTTTTTCCGCTGCAAATATCATATAAAACGCCGCAAATGACCATCTGATTTAATGATTGCTGAGAAAACCCTTATTTCTTGTAGTGTCATGATTATGCTTTGAAAATAATTACTGTGTAAATTGAGAGAGAGATACATATAATAGGTTTCATGACAGTACGTACTTTACCACTCCAATATTTTTCAATAATCTGTGAAGGGTTTTAAGTTTTCCTAAATTTTAATTTGTAGCATCTCATGCTGATCATGTGAATCAAACCTCATGCTAACATGATGGTCTAATTTGTAGTATCAATTTAAATCATGAGAAATGTTAATATATATGTCACCTGAATTTATTTCTTTATTTTGACCCCTAATGTATTTAATTTTTTTATTTAATAATTAAGAAAATGACTTTGAGTACATTGATATTTTTTTTTAATTTTTTAAAAATATTTAAAAATATTAAAAAAATAAAAATAAAAAGACAAATTTGTGTAGACGGTACGTCATCCAGCGATCATTACTCTTATATGCTTGTAGCTAGCGTTGTCTTAATTAGACTTTTGATCGGGTAGTGGCTAGCTGCTAGCTTGCTTCTTTTGAAAATAGACTCCCTATGAGGTAGGTCGACATGATCAGATCATGTATTTGTCTTCATTTATGTCCTTTCATTTTTAGCTTTCAATTATTTTCTTTCAATTATTTTCATTTTTTCAACAATATCATGAGATTCTGATAACCCAATCTTTCCATGCAAGACATATGCCACGTGAAAAAAAAGAAAAGAAAAAGAAATGTAGAAATTAGAGAAAATGAAGTGTGGATTCAACTCCACGAATTTTGACTTAGCTAGGGCGAATCCTTTTTCCCAAAGTTCAAATATATAAAGAGCAAATTATCAAAGTCATGGTCATGTTGACATGAATAAGATCAAATTAAGATGCAGGTTAAGATCAGAATTAGGCCAAAGATGTATTTGAAATTTCTCATTTTTAATTGTTCGACAGTTAATTGATCAAAACTGACTTTCAGAAAAGTTCCAACGTTGAATGGGGAATTTTTCTCCTGCATGCGTGTGTCTCTTTGACTCTTGAATATTAATTGCAGAAACCTGTGATATTATAACTTCGCTAAAACCCACTTTCTACTACGTACCATTTTGTCTGCCTTTTATTTCACACTCTCTCTCTCTCTCTCTCTCTCTCTCTCTCTGATTTTGATTACATTTCCAAGCATGGCAGATGCATTGACAGAAGATCAGGTTGGCGAATTCCGGGAAGCCTTTTGTCTCATTGACAAGGATTCCGACGGTGTGTTTCTCTAGATCTATAACTTCATTTTGTTCTTAACTGCATGCTTAGATCAGTACGTACGTAGGCTGTAGCAAATTTGTTTTGAGCCATATAGGAAATTACTTGAAGAAATGAAGGTTCTTTTTGTTTTTTTTTTCCTAATTTCTTTCGTGTTTTGCCTTCCAGAGAACCTTCGATCATGTTTCCAAGGAAAACACTCCACAATGAAAAGAAAATAACCAAAAAAAAAAACTGTTTCGGTTTCATAACTAGGGAAAAACAAGTTCTATATATATATAAATATATATATATATATATTTCTAAAACTACCCTTTTTTTGTTGTTTGAATTATTGGTAATGCTGTAGGCCATATTACAATGGAAGAACTGGCAGCGGTGATTCAATCATTGAATGAAAACCCCACAAAAGAAGAAGTTAGTGACATGATTGGTGAAGTTGATGCTGATGGGAATGGGACCATTGATTTTGAAGATTTTTTAAATATTATGGCAAGAAAAATGAAGGTATTTATTATCATTCATGTGTGTATACATGATGTAAAGTTTTCTGGTTAATATATGGGCCGGGGACTTAGCTAGCTTGGGGTTGGCGCTAGATTTTGCTATAACTTTCTTAAGTATAATCTGTCAATTAGAGGATGATGATGAGGAGATCATGATCTGATTGTATTAGGAAAATGTTGCGGAGGAGCTGAAAGAAGCCTTCAAAGTATTTGACAGGGATCAAGATGGATATATTTCAGCTAATGAGGTAAACCTAATTGGCCCATTTTCATTTTCGATTAACGTTCCAACATATTATATATGTCTAAAGCGTTTGGTGTATCTCATTGATCTAGTGCGTTCCTTTTTGGGCTCATATCTAATTCTATCTAGGGGGGAGAGAGAGAGAAGTGTGCAAAAATGGATGAGGTCAAACTTTATTTATAGGAAGATTTCTTGCCAAACGTCCTATTGGCATTGTTTGAACAATTTTGCATATCTTGAAAAATGATATTTATAATTTTAGGGTGTGCAATGTACACATGTTCATTTTGAAAATAGTGAATAAATTTGAAATCCACATGAAAAAATTATTTTTCAATAATTGACCTCATTTTTTTCAAAGAAAAGGCGTGGTGCTTACATATATATGATAGGACTATATTTAGCATTAGTACTCCTAGCCTATTTAAAGTTGGAATTAAGCAGGCCATACTTTTCCTACATTACAGCTAATTATTAATTAGTTGTGCACGACACTCAACTGTCCCTAATTCAATGGGTGCATGCCCAACAAAGGTGCTTACCATCAAACGTACGTAGCTCTCAGATTTTCACAATTTTTTTTTAACAAAAGAACTGATGTAATTAAGGTGTTTAATATATATAAAACATTATCAGGCCACTATATATAATAGCATGCATGTATAGTTAATTATAAGCTCGATATAACGTACTACTGGTGTGATCTGTTTTGGCATAAATTTCTGATCCATTCATATATATAGCTTAACTTTTTCTGAAAAAAAGAGACGACATCTGTTGACTTTTATCATGTAGTTGAGGCAGGTGATGATAAATTTGGGAGAGAGATTGACAGATGAAGAGGCAGAGCAGATGATTAAAGAGGCTGATTTGGATGGTGACGGTCACGTTAGCTATGAAGAGTTCGCAAGGATGATGACGCTCATGAATTGATTTCGAGATCAATTAGAGTGATGCATCCACCCTGCTTCAATTACATATATAAATATATATTTATGACCACTCTGTGCAAAAACATCATATAATTTATTGTCATATTTCATGAGAAAACACGTTTTATTCAATATGCTAATTAGACCCATGTCGGAACGTCTATATTTAATATGTTGATACATACATTTGAACCCGTGCGCATGCAGGACTCTCAAAATGAAGTAAGAATGAAATTTGAGTTAAATTTTAACCCAAACCACAGTAATTAATTTCAAAACTTAGAATCAGTCCCAACAGACATGTCAAAACTTAGACATGTCTAGACAATTAAACACTAATTGGACGCTTGTAGGGTCCAGATCCTTGATTTGAGCGACCTAACTCTAAAATGAATATTAACATCGTTTTGAGGAGAAAAGAATCAAATATGCGACCTAGGACTTTACTTTAGCTTAGAACCTAATAAATAAGTGGAAAAATATAGTTGTAAATAATTCTGCGCATTAATACGCGCACTCATTCAATATGATTGATCAAAAAGTAAACTTTATTGAAAACAGTATTAATTTGAATTTAAAATATGAAGGAAATAGTATAGTAAGCAGATTGGTACGCAAACTTACTTATACATAGCAAAACTCTAAATAAATATATGTATTCAATTGCTGACAAATTACTTTCTCGTAACATGACATATATGATATGTACATGGAAATATATGTTGGTGCAAAGGGGCTGCAAAAGAAAGAAAATAGTGAGAGAAAATAGTTTGCTTCAAGTTGTATTACAATGTCGATTTTCTTAAGACAATATTCACCCTACTAGTAATGGTATGCACATAGGTTACAAGTAAATTTATCTCCAATATACAAAGAAGTCCAGAACTAGTATATTTATCTAATTGTGTCATACACAAACAAAATTAGATCCGAATATTTTTAAATTTTTTTATTCTATATACCAAGATATTAGAAATGTTTTTGCAGTTAAACAAAACCTAATAACAAGTTTTTTGAATAAATGAAAAACTTTTGAGATTGAGAATTTCGAGATTGGCTTTTGAGATTATAAATCGGTAGGCCAAGGAGACTGTTTATAAATGACGAAAAGATGGCTAAGGAAAAGTCATAAATTTTCGTTTGAATAAAATCGGTTGTTTCCGTATAAGTATATTTATTGCACCTGTTTCCGAAAGACACAACCCTTGGATTTGGCCCAACGGTCATTACCGAAACTCTTGGCTTTGGTCCAATTGTAACTAGCGCCTTTACCAAAGAGTTGGCAATGGCTCGAATCCCATCAGCGCACCATTTGGCATTTGCTTTTAAAATAACTTTGTGTGTGCCCTAGGGTTGGCTGGGCGCTCAGGCCCATCCTCTCAATAAATCATTAAAATGCCTTCTTGACATAAGGGTGGACCACCATTGTGAGGGTCAATAACGGTACTCAATACCACCAAGCCATTTAACAAATATATCTTATAAAGTCGACTCAAATTATTATAACCATAAGCATTAAGTTTATAAACTTTTCATAGTTTCTCTTTTTTTAAAATAATTCATAACTTCTAAAATAAATCCCATAATATTATTAATAATAAATATAATACATAATTATTTTAAAAATATTTCCACCAATTTCCCACCATTTTTAAAATATATCGTTAGAATAGGAAAATTTATACACATGAAAGTGTCTTTTGGACTTGAACATTCACGTAGTGAAATACGTCAAAACTAATTGGGATGTCATAGTAGACATACTTTGAACTAGTGATCTTATATGATTAGCCAAATATATCTCACATATAGATTTTCTTCTCTTTGGATAGTTCAAAAAACTGACATGTGAATTGACCTTGTGTCTATATATAGGTTTCATGAGTGCTCTTGAGACAAAACCTAATTTGCATAGGAGGCAGCATCACCCCTAACACTCATATAGGTATACTTATCAAAAGTGTTCTGTAACAAAATATTTTAACAGAACTTTGTTATAAATGTATTAAGAGCTTATTGCTCAGGCTCTACTTTTCATTACAGTACCAAGTACTCCAAACCTTAGGATGGTAAATTAGTTTGAAAACTAATTTTAATATCACAATGCTTGCAAACTACGAACATTTAACATATTTTTCTCATTGAACTCAAGTCTTGATATGTTCAAGAGTTGAGTTGAGTTTCCATTATTGGTGGTTTTATTGTATAGGTTTTAAACCCACCCACTTTGATACCTTCCACATCAATTCCCTTACAAATCCTTTAGTTAATGGATTTGCCCAATTTGACAAGATCTCACAAAATTAGTTGTAATTACTCAATCCGTGAGTAATTGCCTTACATAGCTATGTCTTAATCCAATATGTCTAGACTCGCAATTCTATATATGGCTATAGGCTCGTGGTAGTGTAACCTGTCATAATGCAAAAATATTGGTGGCATTGGTTTAGTCCAAGTTGAGATCTCTATAAATAAATTTCATAGTCACTATGCTTCTTTGCTATAAGAAGCCAATGTTATAAACTCTGCCACCATAGTTGAGTTAGTTATGCATGTCTGTTTCTTTGACCTCTAAGAGATTTCTCCTCCACCAAGGGTGAATAATATCCACCCACTAGTTGATTTGTGATGATCATCATGTTCAGTTACCAATTGGCATCCATGTATCTTTCTACAATTGAAAGAAACCCGTTGTACCCAACACCATAATTCATGGTATTTTGCAAATATCTTAAAACTCTTTGTACAACTACTCAATGAATATGACTAGGGTTACTTGTGTATCTAATTTCACTATTTTATCATTATAAAATGGAATTGCATTGAATATATTTTTGAAAAATTTCAGCGTCTCTAGGTTCAAACACTGTATTGACGTCAACAAAATTGTTGGGTTCCACAACTAGGAATCTATAGCCAATACTATGATATACATAACCTAAGAAAATGCACTTGTTACCTTTTTGTCCTAACTTCTTTATCTTAGGTTTAGGTAGTCTAACTATGGCTCGACAACCCCAAACCTTGAAATGACTCGAGTTTGGTTTTCTTTTCTTCCATAGGTCATATGGAAAACTTTAGTTTTCTTGTTGGGCATTTTATTCAATTTATATCATGTTGAAAGAGCAGCTGCTCCCCAAAAACTATTATTTAAATTAGAATTATTAAGCATGGCATTAATCATCTCTACTAAAATTTTGTTTTTCCTTTCTGCCACTCTATTTCGTTGTGGAGTGCAATCCATAGTAGTCTTCATGAATAATGCCTACAGATTCACAATAAGCAGGAAATTGTTATTCACTTCCTTTAAAAGTATGCTTTAAAATTATCCAAAATTTGGTCTTTTGAATGTATTAAAAAACATAACTGCGGTGCCCCGTTCCTTGGTCAAAAGCTTGGCAAGAGTCCATGGTTGTAATGCCCCGAAAGAAATTAAAATAAAAGAATTTCTTTAATTTGGACAATTGGTTATGCCATGGAAACGTAGAAAAAATCTATGGATTGAAAACTAGTTAGGATTTAGTTCAAAAACATAGTCGAATTATAATCTGTAAAGAGAATGTAGTTTTATTTGGATTCTTTTGATTCACTTAAGATCATAATTAGAGCAAAAGAATTGCATCGTTGGATTTGTTATAATTTTATGATGTAATAAAAGGTTTCGTGATTCTCGGGTGTCAAATGGGCCAATCGGAGAGTGCCATGTGGCTTCTATAGCACCACGTCATCAACTAGCTATCACCATGCCATGTAGGATGCCCAAGTCACCTGAGAAACTCTAAGGAATCTCACTTTACACATGGCACATCATCATCCTCCATTTGATTTTCATTTACTCATGAGAATTGCTTGGGGTCCCAAGCATTTCTACCGATACCCCCTCTTTGTTCTTTTTTTTTTTTTTTTTTAATACTTAATGATTAAGTAAGTATTTTTTTAATGATATTGCGATTTTTTTATGTGTAAGGAGATTAAAAAAATGCATGAAAAAAAAAAAATGAAAACAACCTTCTCTGTGGGTAGTGTCAGGAGCCACTATTGATGGCTCTAGCACTACCCTTTACACATATCAAGCATAATACAAGTGTGTAAGTAGGTTGTGTGCAAGACAAGTTAAACCCATGCTCCTCTTACATGCCCATACCTCTCTTACACGTCCATACCAGCTCTAAAAGGTGTCCCTTCACCTCAGGTTCTTCCTTCCCCGACTATGCCTCTTTCCCTCTCCTTTGATGCTTCTCTCACACACTAGCTCAAACCATTATGACCCATACCTCTCTCACATGGCCCTTATCTCTCTTACAAAATGCATGCCCTAACTTGCTACCCCTTGTACCAGTTCTGCTCAGCTCCCCTACTTCCTTGGAATTCACCTCAAAAGCTACCCACTCCCTCACCACCCGTTTGCTTGATTCACACACATACATAAGCCTAAACTTGCAAGCAACCCCTCCATGTCAAGCCATTCCCTGCACTGCACGTCTTGCCTGCTCCAAGGACCTCTCCCCTTTCTTTTCACTCTAAATTAAGGGAATTACATAATGACTATACACAGCTAGGTAGATTCTAAGTTTCTAAATTTATACATCAGTTATCATGTTGCAGCTTAAGGTTAGTTGTTGAAATCATGGCTGATTGCTTCCTGTGATTGTTGGACTGTTTTGATTTTATACTTGATCTATGGTAGTTTGATCTTCATTCCTTATACTCCCCTTCAAACTTGGCTGTGTTTGGTAACAGAGGCCAAGTTTGTCTTCCAGTTGCTTGAATGGACCTTTGAGCAATGGTTTGGTAAAAATATCAGCTAGCTGATCTAGTGATTTAACAAACTTAGTCTCTAAAGCCCTAAGTGCTACTCTTTCTCGAATGTAGTGATAATCTTTATCAAGTTCTATATGCTTTGTTCGAGTATGTAGAATTGGATTAACAGTCATATATAAAGCACTCATATTATCACAGTGTAAGGTTGGTGCTTTTGATTGAGGTACTCCAATATCTCTGAGTAGTTTTGAAAGCCAAGTCAGCTTAGCTGCAGTTGATGCCATGGCTCTATATTCAGCCTCAACACTTGACCTAGACACTATAGGTTGCTTCTTAGCACTCCATGAAATGCAGTTGCTGCCAAGTAAAGTGTAGTACCCTGAAGTAGATCTTCTTGTGGTTGGGCAATTTGCCCAATCTGCATTAAAAAACCTATACAAGTCAAGTGTGCTGCTTGAGATTATATGTAGGCCAAGTTTTGCAGTGCCCTGCAAGTACCTTAGGATTCTCTTAACAAGCTGGAAGTGCTAGACTGTTGGTGTTTGCATAAATTGACAAACATAATTGACAGAAAACGAGAGATATAGTCTGGCAAATTGTCAGGTACTGCAAGCCTCCAACTATGTTCCTGTAAGTTGGATCATGGAAAGAATCCTCAGAGGCTTTGAGCTATTGACCTTTGGATGGCATAGGTCTAGACAAAAGTTTACACTCATGCATATTGACTCGAGTTAGCAACTATATAATATACCTGTGCTGAGATAAGAAGAGATCTGAACCAATCTTGTAGACTTATGTTCCCAGAAAATGGTGAAGAAAGCCAAGATCCTTGACGGAAAATTGAGAATTGAGCTGAGAAATCAACCACTAAATTCTATTAGGATTGTCACCTGTTACCACCATGTCATCTACATATAAAAAAAGGATTAGTGTCCCATGGTTAAAGTGACAAATAAACAGACTTGGATCAGCTAAGCTTGAATAAAACCCAAGTTGAAGGAGAAAGTCACTAAGTCTGTCAAACCAGGCTCGAGGAGCCTGTTTGAGGCCATATAAGGCTCTGTTGATCTTGCACACATGCTAAGGATAATGCTCATTTGTATAGCCTAGTGGCTGATGCATGTAGACAAGAGTGTTGAGACAACCATGTAGAAATGCATTCTTAACATCTAGTTGATGAAGTGCCCAATTTTTCACAATAACAAGTGTGAGAACCATTCTGATAGTAGCAGGCTTCACAACTGGAAAGAAAGTTTCTCAGAAATCAACCCCATCTACTTGACTGAAGCCTTTAGCAATCAGTCTAGCTTTGAGCCTTTCTAGTGTGTCATCTGCCTTTAGTTTTGCCTTGTAAACCAACTTGGATCTAATGACATTCATGTCAGTAGCTCTTGGAACGGATTCTCAAGTTTGATTAACTGTAAGTGTAGCTAGTTCCTCTTCCAGTAGACCATCCAGGGTGGTTTTAGGCAGATTTGATAGATTTTGGCTCAGCAAGAATAGTGACCAAATTATGCAAGTTTGCATATCTAGGATTAGGTTTGTGAATTTTGGCCGTTCTCTCTCAAAAAGCCCCTCTCTCTCAAAAGCCCCTTCGTTCGATCACAGCTGGGGGGAGGGGGGAGCTCCGGCTCCCTCCTCCCGCTACTCTCCTCCCTCCCTAACGTCGGCCCTGTGTCTCCGACGGTTCCGATTTTTTTGGTTTTCTTTTTCAGGTTTCGGCTAATAAGGGGGAGTCGGTGCGAGGTGATCCGGTGACCATCTATATACACGCGCCCCACGAGGAGTCTTCCCTGCCGCCGATCTGCAAAACCCCGTAATGCGGCCTCCATCGGAGCGGCGCGTAGCCCGCACGCGCGGATCGCAGATTCGGAGCTCGCCGCGCGTTGAACCCACGCGCCACCCTGGTATCATCTGACGCCGCTTCGAGCTGCCGATTCAGAACCGGCGTCACTGGATCTCCAAAGCTCGACCGTCGGTTTTCCCGCCATGTGTTGTGTTTTATGTGCACTGATTTTCCGTTTACAGTGTTTTACATTGTAATTTTCTTTATGTTTTGTCTTTATTTTTAAGAAATCACAGAAATGGTGTTTCCCATTCGGACTTGGCCCGGAATGGTGTTTTCTCCCCACTCCGCGTAGTGGAGAGATCGGAGTGTTCCTCCTCCATGTCCTGCTTAGTCGGGGATGGAGTCTGTTTAGTTGTTATCTTTACCTCTGTTTTTGGACAGAGATGTGCTATCTCTCAGACTTTTGTCTGTAGAGGTGTGCCGTGGGACTAGACCATGTTAGCCACGGATGTGCGCTGGGGAGCTTTTATTGGTTGTAATTGACTTATTTTTAAGTCAAATTTGTATGTCCGGTTTTAATGATACGAGATTCACCATTTAAAAAAAAAGGATTAGGTTTGTGAATGCCACACCTAGACTTGGTTTACATATGATTGTGTGATGGTGCCTGCACTGCAGTTTCAACAAGAAAGGGAGGAAGTGTATTTTGCAAAGAATATGTTTCTATAGGTAAGGGAGGAATGGTTGAATTTGTATGTAGCTAGACATGCTATGAATCAATGGTGTCAGCTTGAATTGATGGATGGGAAGGAGGAGCAAATGCAGAGGGCAACACAAATTCTTTTGAGAAACTATTTTGACATTCAATGAAGTTGGAAAAATCTCCTTCAACAGGAGGATAATCATATAACAGATTTGGCTTAGACTATGGAAGATCAGACTCATCAAATACAACATGCCTTGAAGTATAAATGCGACCAATGGGTGGATAAAGACATTTATAGCTTTCGTTTTTGGTGTTGTAACCAATAAAGACACATGGCAATGACTTTGGTTCAAGTTTATAGGACCTAAAATCTCCAAGATAAGGAAAGCATCTAGACCCAAAAATTCTAAGAATGCTATAATCATGATGTTTGGCATAGAGTCTAAAGAAATGAGAGTCCATATTAAGAAGAGGAGAAAACAATCTATTAAGCAAAAACACAGCAGCAAAGAAGCAATCTAACCATAATCTAGGTGGAAGTGTTTTGGATGGAACATCATGGTTAAACGTAGATTGGTTATACTTCTGTGCTTTCTTTTAGCTTTGCCATTTTGTTATGGTGTTTTTGGACAAGCTGATTGATGAAGAATGCCAAAAATTTGAAAATATCCAGTGAGGTTCTTGTTGTTAAACTCACCTCCTTTATTAGCTTGGAAAACTTGAATTTTGGCATTAAAATGGCACATGACAAACACATGAAACTGTATGAAAGCAGAGTTAAAATCAGACTTGTGTTTGAGGGGAATTAACCAACTGACATTAGTAGCTTCATCAACAAAGATAACATAGAACCTATACTTTTCTCTAGAAGGAGTGGGAGTAGGTCCCCATAGGTCACAATGAACTTTTTCAAAAGGAACATTGACTATATTGTCTTTTGAAAGAAATGGTAATTTACAAGCTTTTCCCATTTGACAGCTTGTACGGATTTAAGAAGAAAAATGTTTTGAATCAAGAGTAATAAAATAATCTAAGATTCTTGAATTTTGATGTCCAAGCTTGAGATGCCAGCTCTCTTTATTTTTGGATCGAAATCTAGAGGAGAAAAAGCTCCTTTTATTTTGAGAGGTTGAAATAGCATCATAAAAAATGTATAGTCCATTTTGTTTCCTTCCTGTGGCCACTGTCCTCATTGTTGTTCTGTCCTTTATTACAAAACCATGGCCATCAAACTCAAATCTCAGTGGATAATCAGATGTAAGCTTACTAACAGATAATAAATCCTTCTTAATTTCAGGTACCACTAGCACATCATTCAACTGTATTGGAGATTGAGGTGAACCAACCATTGCTTGACCAACATGAGTGATAGGTAAGGCTTTACCATTACCAACCATAATACCATCATGACCATTATATGGAAGTAATGAGTGAAGAGTACCTTTATTAGCAGTCACGTGATTAATTGCACTTGTGTTAGGATGCCATGAAGCTGTGTCAAGAGCATCATCCATTTTAATGGCTGCAAAACTCTATGGAAGGTTGTCATTTGTGAAAGAATGATTGAACTTATTGAAACATTTAAGAGCAGTATGACTTCTTTTGTGACATATCTGATACACAACTTCTTCTTTGCCTGATGTTTTGGAATTTGAATTTGAAGAAGGACCACGAGATTGATTGTTGGATGAGCTTGATCTTGAGCCAGTGGATTGACCTTAGACAAAGCCACTGCCTTTGGATGTAAAGGAACTAGTGCTAGAGTTTGGTTTCCTTTGTTTGAATGACTTTCGGCCATAAAAAAACATAGGAGAAGGAGTGACATCAACCTTGTATATGTTAGTATAGCTTTCCAACAAAGTAACTAATTCTGAAAAGGTTGGAACAGGTGGCCTAAGCATACTAGCTGTAAAAACTTCAAAATCTTTACCAAGGCCATTGAGAAACCACCAAGACTTCTTGTGTTTAGAAACAGGTTTGCCAATGGTAGTAAGTTCATCACAAATTGTTTTAAATCTCTTCAGATACTCGCTCAAGGAATCAAATCCTTTAGTGATTGAGGTGAGGCTTTGCTTAAGTGCAAGACTACGATCAGAGGACACCCTTGCAAAAGCATGAACAAGGGCACTCCAGACTTCTGAGGCAGCGTTTAGACCAACCACAATGCCTAAAACTTCCTCACTCAAGGTGGCTGTAAGCCATCCTTTAACAGGCCTATCAGACTTGCGCCACTTGTGATAAAGTGGATTAGATTGAGATGTATTAGACTCATCAAGAATAAACTGTGATGGAGTGGGTATATCACTTGTGATAAAACCTTGAATGTCATAGCTTTCAAGGATATTTAGCGTCTGAGTTTTCCAAAGGAGAAAATTGCTGGAAGTGAGTTTGAGAGACACATAATTCAATACATTCTATGAAACAGGATATGGATAGGGGTCTGAATTAGAGGATGTGGAAGAAAAATTTGAATTAGAGGAAGCCATTGAAGGAAAAGAAAACACAACTCTCTAGCAACCCATATTGGCTCTTGATACCAAGTAAAATCATCACTTGTCTCAAAAACTTAAGCTGATGGGAAGAAGTAGATTTTATTATTTATTTTATATCTTAACACTCCCCCTCATGTGTGGGTCAGACTCCCCTTCAATGGGCGGCCCAACATGTGGAATATTTAATTAAATGTGATAGAGTGTAGAGTCAGAATTCGAATTCAGAACCTCTACTTTGATACCATAAAGAAGTTTGAGAAAAAACAATCTCAAGAGTTGAGTGAGAGAGTGTGCTTTCATTCATATATATATATATATTGATCATGTACAATCTGTTTCTATACTAGGAATCTGTACAATATAGAAATAATGCTAAATTAAAGGAATTACATTATGACTATACACAACTAGGCAGATTCTAAAGGTTCCTCTCCTCTAGCTTTCTCAAACCCACATTAAGTTCCATTTCCTTTAGATTTTCCTCACTCATACACACACACACACAAACACACTTTAGCCCTTGTTCACACAAGAGGAAAAGAGAGCAACTCATTTTTAGTCACAAACCGAGAGGATGCAAGTGTGTGTTGAAGGGAAGAGTTCTCAACCCCTAGGCGAGAGCGTCATCTTTTGGTAGGCAAGTTTTCTTCCTCATACTTTTATAAGTGTTATATGAATTAGTAACTTATTGGAAGGTTTATCATGAAGAAAATGGCTGGTTTTGTGAAGTTGAGTGAAATAGAATTTTTTGGTTAGCATGCTTCTTGTTAAGTGATGAGTAGACAAGTTTAAGTTTTGTAAAAGTTAGATTTTTATGACTTGGAGGGTGATTGCAGTTCCTGTTTGCACTTGTAAATGGAGTATATTACTTGGTTGTATGATTTTTGTTTGGAATTTAGAATGCCATATAAAGTTAGTATATGTCTTGGTTAGTGCCTTTATGTTGAACATGGTTGACTTTGAGTTTAATCTTTGTAAGTGTTGGATTTTTATGAACGAGATAATGTTCAAGGGTTGGATTAGGCTTATGAATGTTTTCATGGGTTAGATCTAAAAAGAAAGTCGTTGGAATCAATGCATAAGCATGCTGATCTAGAGTATCCAAGCATATCTTCGCTTTTGGCCTTAATTGTGTAAATGGTTTTCTTTCCAAACATGTTTCGGTTTACTAAGTTTATTGGAAGTGAGAATCTTCAAGAAGTGATTTTGATCATGTTGAGGTTAGAAAATTTTAGTAACTCTGACGATTTAATCATTGACTACTCGATAAGAACAAGGATCACTAAGTGAGGTTGCGATTTGATGTTGGATTTCCATGGTTGTGTAAGTTATCATTTCGTTTGCAAATATGATCCTCTATGAATTGAAACAAGTGAATGAATAGGCTATTGAACACGTTGATGCAAATTTTAGAATATGAGCAAGGAATAGGCTATTGAACTCCTATTTTAAAATATGAGCAAAGAATAAACTTGGTTAAATGGTTGCAAGTGAAGTGCTTTAGGATTAAATTTTAAATAGCAAGATGTTTACAGTCTAGGTTTTTCGGGTAGGCAAAACTTTTTGGGTGTGGTGATAAAAGGAAAATTATGTTGTTTTAAATATGATTACTACACTTGATTAAATAAGTTTTAGTTGTAAAAGAGTATTAAATAACTAATGTATAGCAATTGGGCTATTGACATGAGTAAAGATTGTCTACCCATTAAAAATAGAATTAGGCTCAGTTTTACTTGACTTAGACAATTATGGGCTTAAGTTTTATTTGCATTGCAGATTGTGGCCCACATGGGCTAAAGAGAAAGAAGAGAAAATGCTAGGCATGGTCACGAAAAGCTAAAGAGAAACAGAAGGAAAGAAAGAATGAGAGAAAGAGGGGAAAACGGTTACAGGAGGATGATGGACACGTAGAAATCAGTGGCAAGGAAAGCGAGTGCGAGGGGGGAGTCGCGCATAAAAGGAGAGTTGGATACTAGAGAGAGGGGATCAGTTAGGATACGATTTCTTTCCCTGTTTTTACATTCCAGAAGCTTTCGAGAATTTCTAGGATTTTTCATTTTGTTGAGATATGATGTTGATGATGGTAAACTTAGACTAAATTTGTAGCCTGGGCTGCGGTAAAGCTTTTTTTTCCTCCTTATGTTTTCTGGATTTCTATAGATATTGATTTATACACTTCACTCTATCTCAAAATTAATTTATGTGAAAGGGTTTCTATTGGATTCTCTCATTTTTATTCCTGTTCCGTTGTCGACACTAGGCACAACAGTACCTTGAATTAATCGAGGTGTCTCTCTGCCAAGTGCTATAGAAAAATTGGTTGATGATTAGTGATAAATTCTTATAAAGCCTTCGTACATGATATCTAAGTTTATGTTCTTCAAATTGCATTTTGTTGATACCTTGATTGAATTAATAAAAGATAAGTAGTACCCAAAAATCTTTGTTATCTGTGGAGTCAAAAGAAGCTCTAAAATCGCAACCCAAGTGCTTTTCAAATTGTTTCTATAAAATGTGATGTTCTTATTTTCCATTTAAATCTCTTTTTGTAGTCTAGCAAAGTTAAAATTTCAGTTTGTTATAAGTTGATTGTTTCACTTTCTTGGGATTTAAACTTTTCTAGTTCAGTTCACTTTTCTTTCCAAAAATTCCAGAACTAAGATACTCTAAAGTTCAACCATACATATCAATGGCAATAGATCCTTATTTGTAAATATACCATTTATTGGTTCATTTTCTTATTTTCATACAAAACTCATTTCCCACTCGATTAATCATCCAAATTATTTTCAAATTTGAATCCTCACAATATCTTGTAATCAATTTGCTGGAAGCCCTCTTGTCCTTGTGGAGATGAGCTTGGGTGCTGCCTTTTATTACAACTAGTCCACTTCTGCACTTGGGAGTAATAGTTTGGAGGCCATCAAGTTTTTGGCGCCGTTGCTAGTGACAACTGGTGTTTTCCGAACATCATCATATCGAGAGGATGTTTGTGGAGTTGTGAACCTTATCACAACTTGGGTGATATCTACTCCCTTCCATTTTATTTGTTTGCTTCTTGTTTGTTTTTATTTTTTTTTCCTACTTTTGTTTGTATGACTGGTTGGATTAGGGAGCATACATCTCGACTACTTAGGACAGAGTCATTAACCTCTTCAACTTTTGTGTTTCCATCTCACTGGAATCCTCATTTGACAGTCAAAGTACCATGGTTGAAAATGATCATAATGATGGGGAAATGGTAAATCATAACAAGACACTTAGAGAATATTTGCAGCCTGTTAGGACTAGTCCACCCTCTTGTATGATTCAACCTTTGAATGCAAATAATTTTAATTTCAAACTTGGGATGATTCCACTGCTGCCACGTTTCCATGGCATGGAATCTGAAAACCCCTCTTTGTACATGAAAGAGTTTGAAGAAGTTTGCTCAACCTCTATTTCAGCTATGAGTTTGAGGTGTATGATAGATCTAAAAATAAAAAATCTTTAAGTGGGGGTAGAAAATATCATTTGAAAGAATCTAATGATTTACATGCTAGGCTTGCTTTAATATCGAAGAAGTTAGTGTCTATCAAGCTTAAGAAAGTCAATGAGTTGCAAGTCTTACCATCTACTTCTAAAAAATGTAACATATGTGAAGATCCATGGTATGTGACTAGTGCATGCCCAACAATTCCTGCTTTTAAAAAAGTTTTACTTCACCAATCTAATGTTGTGAATATGATCTCTAAAAATTTCTCTAGACCATATTCTAACACTTATAATCCAGGTTGGAGAAACTATCCCAATTTTGGTTGGAGAAATGAGCAGCCAGCAGTCCCAGCACCTTCTCAATATGCCTCCTATTCAGCATCAGCAACCCCAAGACCTTCACAGTATGTAAATCAAGCACCTCCAAAGTAAAAGAAGAATCTGGAAGATACCATACAACAGCTGTTTGTGAGTCTCCAGCAATTCATGCAAAGTCAAAATATAATAAACACTTAGAATTCACAAGTAATAAACGACATCAGAGGAACACTTACAAGAGTGACCACCTCTCTGAGTGCTCAAGAAAAGGGAAAGTTTTCTATTCAGCCTCAACCCAACCCACAATGATAGAATTAGCAAATTTAGAGTAATGCTGAAAATGCCAATGTCAAATTTGGCAAGGCCATCACAACTCTAAAGAGTGGTAAGGATGTGGATATTCCTACACATAGTGCAAGCGGCTCAGGTAAAAATTCTAATCCTGCTCAAGATAAAGGTGAGCCTAGCATGCTAGAGTCTGATAGAAATACATGTCTCATACTTGCCACATTCCCACATAGATTACTTTCTCTGTATAAAGAAAAATAGCATGCTGAAATCCTGTAAATTTTTAAGCAAGTCAAAATTAATATTCCTCTTCTTGATGCCATTAAGTAAATTCCTGCTTATGCTAAATTTCTAAAGAATTTATACATTGTAAAAAGGAAATAAAATGTGCAAAAAAAGGCCTTCCTTACTGAACAAGTCAGTGCAATAATTCAAAATCACACACCATCCAAGTATAAAGACCCTGGTTTACCAACTATTTCTTATGTTATTGGAAATTCAAAAATTGGCCAAGCTTTACTTGACTTGGGTTCAGGGGTTAATTTGCTTCCTTTTAGTGTGTATGAACATTTGGGGTTGGGGGAATTAAATGCAACTTCTATTATTTTACAGCTTGCTGATAGATCTATCAAAATACCAAAGGGTATTGTTGAAGATGTCTTGGTCCAAGTAGATAAATTCTACTACCCAGTATATTTTGTGGTACTGGATATGAAAGTAATTGTCCATTCAAATTCTTCAGCACTTGTGATTTTAGGGAGACCATTCTTAGCAACTTCTAATGCCATAATTAACTGTAGGAGTGGTGTCTTAAAATTAACCTTTGGGAATATGACTTTAGAATTGAACATTTTCAATTTGTGCAGGCAACCTTAAGAACTTGAGGATCTTCAAGAAGTCAATGCACTGGAATCTCTTCTTTCTGAAAATCCTTTGCTAAATTATGATTACAATGAACAATGGGAGGAATTAGAGAACTCCCCGATTTAATTGAACCTGCTAACATTATGTCATATGTTTGTGCTGCAGGAAATTCCACTGAGGTGCAGTGGAAGCTCAAATTTGAGTCATTACAATCACTTCCAGCATCATTAAAGCCTTCCAAAGAAAAGGTCCCAGTGCTGGAATTAAAGCCCTTGCCTTCACAACTGAAATATGCTCACTTGGGTCTAGCACACTCATTTCCAATGGTGATTTTTTCTCAATTAACTCCTGATCAAGAGAGTAAGTTACTGACCATATTGAAACCACATAAAGCAGCCATTGGTTGGTCCATTGTTGACATTAAAGGTATAAGCCCTCTTACTTGCATACATAGGATATATTTAGAAGAGGACTAAAAACCTTCTAGGGAGATGCAAACGAGACTAAATCCTACAATGAAGGAAGTAGTAAAAACTAAGGTTTTGAAACTTTGAGACATAGGCATCATATATTCCATTGCAGATAGCAAATGGGCTAGTCCAATCCAAGTTGTTCCAAAACAATCTGGGGTGACTGTGAAAGAAAATAATAAGGGGAATTGGTGCCTACTAGGGTAACCACATGCTGGAGAATGTGTGTAGACTATAAGAAACTCAATGTAGCCTCTAGTAAGGACCATTTTCTCTTGCCTTGACCAGATTTTAGAAAAGTGGCAAGGCATGAGTATTACTGTTTCTTAGATGGATTTTTTGGATACTATCAAATAGAGATAGCCCTTGAGGACCAAGAGAAAACCACATTTACTTGTCCCTTTGGCACTTTTGCTTTCAAAAAAATGCCATTTGGAGTATGCAATAACCCGACTACTTTTCAAAAATGCATGCAAAGCATCTTTAGTGATTTAATTGAAGATATTGTAGAAGTATTTATGGATGAGTTTTCAGTTTTTGGAAAACCATTTGATGCTTATTTGGCTAACCTACAAGTCATATGTGAAGAAAAACAACTGCTGTTAAATTGGAAAAAAATGCCATTTTATGATTTAGCAAGGTATAGTCCTTGGACACATTGTATCTTCACGAGGCATTGAGGTCGATAAGGCTAAGATAGATTTAATTTCAAACCTACTTGTGCCTAGGAGTGTAAAAGATGTTAGATCTTTCTAAGGCTATGCTGGCTTTTACAGAAGATTTATAAAAATCTCAGTTTTATCTCTAAACCTCTTTGTCAACTCCTAATGCATGATGTTAAGTTTTAATGATCTAGTGAATGTCTAAACTATTTTGATCAGTTAAAATCTTTCCTCACCACTGCACCCAATGGTTAGCCCCCTGATTGGACACTTCCTTTTGAATTAATGTGTGATATGAGTGACTTTTTTGTACGAGCTTCACTTGGGCAGCGTAAAAATAAGATTTCACATGTCCTCTATTATGCTTGTAAATCCCTGAATGTTGCCCAAAGAAACTATTCTACCATAGAAAAAGAGCTCCTAGCTGTTGTATTTGCTTTGGATAAATTTAGATCTTATTTGCTTGGTTCTTTTGTCACCATATTTATTGACCATGCATCACTCAAATTTCTATTATCCAAAAAAGATACAAAATCGAGGCTAATAAGGTAGATTCTCTTGCTATAGGAATTTGATCTCACAATAAAGGACAACAAGGGAGTGAAAAATGTGGTTGCAGATCATTTGTCTCAGCTTATATCTGAAAATTCTGAACACTCTCATTTAATTTCTAATTATTTTCCTGATGAGCAATTATTTTTAGTTGAAACTATACAATGGTATGCTGACCTCGTAAATTTTCTGGTCATAGGAAAAACTCATCCTCATTGGACTGCTCAGGACATCAAGACACTGAAATCTAAAGCTAAGTATTTTCTCTATGATGATCCATACCTTTTTAAGTACTATTCAGATCAAATTATTAGGAAGTGTGTGCCTAATACTGAAATTTTTGGTGTTTTGTTCTTCTGCCGTTCAAAAGCTTGTGGTGGGCATTTTTTAGCCCACAAAACAGTAGTTAAAATCCTTCAGAATGGGTTCTATTGGCCTTCTATGTTCAAAGATGCATATAGTTTTTGTAAGGCCTATGAACCCTATAAAAAATTAGGAAGTATGACTAGGAGAAATATAATATCTATGCTGCTTATATTAGTGATTGAAATTTTTTACTGTTGGAGGATTGATTTTATGGGTCTATTTTCCTCTTCTTATGGACTATACGACCGTATCTTGCTTGTTGTGGACTATATTCCTAAGTGGGTTGAGACAGTCCCTTACAAAAACAGTGACCACCAAGTGGTTTTAAAATTTTTAAAGGAAAACAATTTTGCAAGGTTTGACATGCCTAATGCCATAATCAGTGATAATGGCACCTACTTTTGTAATAAGCATTTTGCTACCTTAATGAAGAAATATGGCATTCATCATAAAGTTTCCACACCTTATCATCCTCAAACTAATGGCCAAGCTGAACTAACTAATAGGGAAATAAAAAACATTCTTGAAAAAATTGTTTGCCCTAACAAAAAGGATTGGTCATTGTGTTTAGCTGATGCTCTTTGGGCTTACAGGACAACCTATAAAACCATTTTGGATATGTCTCCCTATATACTAGTGTATGGGAAGATTTGGCATCTGCCTGTAGAGATAGAACATAGAGCATATTGGGCCATTAAATAGTTCAATTTTAATATTGACCAAGCTGGTTTTGTAAGAAAATTGCAGATGGTTGAATTTGATGAGCTTAGAATGGACACCTACAACAACTCCAAGCTGTCCAAAGAAAGGATGAAGAAATTTTATGATAAACATATCTAGCGAAATACCTTTGAGCTTGAGCAACAAGTATTATTTTACAATTCTCGATTACACTTGTTTCCTGGCAAGTTAAGGTCTCAGTGGAGTGGTCCATATGTGGTCAAAAGTGTCTTTCCCCATGGTGCTGTAGAGATCATGAGTCCTCAAAATGGTAATATGTTCAAAGTTAATGGTCAAAGACTCAATCCCTTCATTTCTAATTTCTTACCTGAAGAGTCTACTCTACTTTTGCTTAAATAATAATCCTGTTGTAGAATAGAACTGATTTGGTTTCCTGATCTGTCATTGGTTTCTTTTATGTTTTTGTTAGTCAGTTTTTCTTTGGTTGTTCTCTTCACCACTCAATCAGGTATTGTTTCTTCCCCTTCCACAACTTTTTTTATCTGCTATTTTACTTGTATTTTACATGTTGCTCAGATTCTTCCATTGCAACACTCTTTGTTTTTTTTATCTTTCCAAGTTGTTATGCATCATTGGGGACAATGCTACACTTTACTAGGGGGAGATAATTTAGTTTTGTATGCCTTAGACACATTATAATCCATCTTTGAAAGTGTTGTGAATGAGTCAATAACAGATTAACACCCTTTTTTCTAAACATGTTATGATCTGAGCCGATTTGCTGAGGTTATAGAACATTTAAAATTCAATCAGATTCAAAAGTTAGGTCAAAAGGGAAGTTTATCCAGTTTGTTTAGTTGCTTAAACCAAAGGATAAAAAGTTAAAGTCTTGCTGAGCACACACACACATACTCGGAAGAATTCGAAAGACACTAGTGTGTCATTACTTGTTGATTTACATTTCAGTTGTTTGGGGCTCCAATGAAGCATATCCTAATGGCTTTGGAAGAAATTTGATAAAGAAATTAATCAACTGAGAAAAAGGACAAGCCATGGATCAATATGAAAAAAAAAAACCTCATACATAATCTTGTGTATTGAAAAATGCTACCTATTACTGGGGCCCTCCACAAGAAAATGAGCCTTTTAAAGTGTAATAGAGTAAAAGCTCAACAGTACAATGTTTTTGAATTAGAGTAAGACCATGTGGTCATCTCAGATTTGTTGCAATGGTTGAAACTTTTAATGTTCCTTGGTAGTCGATTCTGGAATTCTGACCTTACCCCCATGCAATTAAAGAAAAAAAAAAGCAAGATTTTACTGTACTTATCCCTCTTGTTTAATTAACTAAACAAAGTATAAAAATATTTATTGGCACTAAATTTTTTATCAGTATATTTCTAGTGTTCTTAGCCTCAGTAAGTTTTGAATCATGACACGAGTTCTTGGTTTTTAGTTGGGAACCTCCTTCTTCTTTGATCTCGATCACTTTATTTTCTAGGGACTAGCAAAAAGTCAATTGGGGATGTGATAAAAGGGAAATTATGTTGTTTTAAATACTCTTAATACACTTGATTAAGTAAGTTTTATTTGTAAAAGAGTATTAAATAAGAAATGTATAGCAGTTGGGCTATTGACATGAGTAAAGATTGTTTACCCATTAAAAATAGAATTGGGCATAGCTTTACTTGACTTGGACAAATACGGGCTTAGTTTTATTTACATTGTAGATTGTGGCCCACGTGAGCTAAAGAGAAAAGAGAACATGCTAGGCATGGTCACGAAAAGCCAAAGAGAAACAAAAGGGAAGAACGAAAGAGAGAAAGAGGGGAGAGCCAGTTACTGGAGGATGATCGACACGCATAAATTAGTGGCAAGGAAAGAGAGTGCGAGCGGGGATTCGCGCATAAAAGGAGAGTTGGATACCAGAGAGAGGGCATTAGTTAGGATACAATGTCTTTCCCTGTTTTTACCTTCAGAAGCTTTCGAGAATTTCTAGGGTTTTTCATTTTGTTGAGATATGATATTGATGTTGGTAAACTTAGGCTAAATCTGTAGCCTGGGTTGCGGTAAAGCTTTCCTTTGCTCCTTATGTTTGCTGGATTTCTATAGATCTTGATTTATACACCTCACTTTATCTGAAATTAATTTTTGTGAATGGGTTTCTGTTGGATTCTCTCGTTTTTATTCTTGTCTGTTGTCAACACTAGGCACAATAGTACCTTGAATTAATCAAGATGTCTCTCTGCCAAGTGCTAAAGAAAAATTGGTTGATGATTAGTGATAAATTCTTATAGAGCCTTGGTACATGATCTCCGAGTTTATGTTCTTTAAATTGCATTTTGTTAATACCTTGATTGAATTAATAAAAGATGAGTAATACCCAGAAATGTTTGTGATATGTGGAGTCAAAAGAAGCTCTAAAACTACAACCCAGGTGTTTATCAAATTGTTTCTATAAAATCTTTGATTTTCTTATTGTCCATTTAAATCTCTGTTTGCAAATTGGTGAAGTTAAAATTTTAGTTTGTTATAAGTTGATTATTTTACTTTCTTGGGATTTAAACTTTTCTAGTTCAGTTCACTTTTCTTTCCAAAAATTCCAGAACCAAGATACTCTAAAGTTCAACCATACATATCAATGGCACAAGATCCTTCTTTGTGAATATACCATTTATTGGTTCATTTTCTTATTTTCATACAAAACTCATTTCCCACTTGATTAGTCATCCAAAATCTATTCAAATCTGAATCCTCATAATATCTTGTAATCAATTTGCTGGAAACCTTCTTGTCCCTGTGGAGATGACCTTAGGTGCTACCTTTTATTACAATTATTCCACTTTTGTACGTGGGAATAATAGTTTGGAAGCCATCATGTGACATATGAAACAACATTTGTAAGTTAGAAATTGATTCAGAATAGAAAATATATGAGATTTATGAAGTTTGGGTGTTTTGGGATGAAAAGCAATTATGGAAAGTTTATGGGTCAAATTACAATTTTTGTAAAAATTGAAGGGACTATTTGCAAATTTCTATTTTTTGTAGTAGTTTTGATGAGTTTTGATGGTGTATTAAGTTGTCCCTGACCTTAGCGTACATTTATTTTGGCTATGAGATTTTATGTGCTAAAATAGTGTGTAAGTTAGCTTTTGTTTTACTTTTGGTTTATGTTAGTATGTTTAATGATAGATGCCATGATAGACATCAAGGTTATTATCTTGAGTTTCCATTGATATCTGGAACGTTCATGTTATATTATATTGTCATGTGTTATGAAACATGAATATATGTCATTAAGCATGAGTCAATCATGTAATTTTTTCTTCTCATGAATCCAATGCTAGAATGAGGTATTATCCTAGTGGAACTCAGAGTGGGTAATAATGGAGTGAAATCCCCTTAATTGACGGAGGACAGTCAATGAGCTTTGAATTGGAGCAAAAGGTTTCCGGAGTGAAGTCGTAGCACCTAACGCTGGAGGGTGCAAAATAATATGCTTTTTGGTGAAGGCAATTCAATCTGCCAAAAGCTAAAGGGTACTTATGGTGAAAGCATTATGATATGCCTAAGTATTCCTTCTCTTGATGACATATTCATAGTTGGTCTAAGGACTTGTGATGTGGTGTAGTAACGAGTAGGAGCACACAGTTTATGAGGATCTGTAAGGTGTCCACACTCTATAAGAACAAGAACAAGAATGAATGATATCTTATGAAAGAAAGTATATCATAAAAGTATGAAGTTTCGATGACTAAGTTATTTTTATGAAAATAAGCATGTCATGAAGTAGAAAGTCCTTGGTGATGATGATGTTTCCTTTTAAGAAAGTTTATGTTAAGCATGCATATACATTATGTTTATTATTGTGCATTAGTAGTAGTCCAAACTACCATTCCCACCCGGAATGGTAGAATATGTGATAGGTCATCATGAAGGAGGACATTACTGCTTGGATGAAGTTGAATAAAGAGGGACTGGACCTGGATGAGCTCATGGAGATCATTCTCCAAATTTTTAATGTTGTTTTGTTGTTGAAAGCTGAGCTGCATGAGTGGCTTATCCTTTAGACTATAGATTATGTAGACATTGTAATTAAGAAGTTCTTACTCCAGTACGATACTATTTTGTAGTTAACGATAAGCCTTTTGATGGATAATGAACTAGCATATAATTTTAATGTTATGAAAAGTAATTAGGGATTTTTACCTTTTTTTGGTACATTTTATAATTGAGCAATTTTTTTGCTATAAATAATGCATACTGCTAGATACATACTAGATACATTACATATTAAGAGTGATACTCGTATGGTGTGGGGCGAGGTGGACCCTTCCCAGCACCCTGCCCCACACCATGTGGGGGAAGGTTTTGGAACCCCACATCCCACCCCAGTGCGTGGGGGCAGGGTCGGACACCTTGTTCGCCCCACCCCTCACCCAATTCAATGCTACCCATTACCCATGGGACCTAAAAACTATTTTTGGGCCCAAATTATCACATATATAAATTGTAAATTAAAATTTATATATACAACAAAAATTTAAAAACTAATAACATATTTTTTAAAGTCATTAGAGTTGTATTCACTTCATTGCATTACCTTGGCCTCTTAGGTTGGTCTAAGAGGCCAAGGCAATACAGTAGTCATATTTAAGCAATGTGGAACTCAATAATATACTACATTATACACCACAAACTGATCATCACTTACACCCAGGTACAATGAATCGAACATGGTTTGTCACCTAACTAAATAGTACATCTTAACAAGATACAAATTAATAATAATGGAGGTAGAGGTCCGTTTCTATGACTTGGGCCGGATTGGTCCTTCTTCCTCGAAAAACTCCTCTTGGGCTACGTCTACATCAAGGTCTACGGTTCTGGTAAATGAAATCGTAGGTAAGTTAAACATCTATAACAATACTACCAATGAGAGACAATGCAAATGAATATGCATGTACTGTTTCATGTAAATGATCTTTGAACACATTTATGCAAGTCGAGGAATCACCCTCTGAGCAAATATCATTTATGCTAAGTTATTATCAAGGCAAGGAATCACCCTCTAAGAGCAAATCATGTAAAATTTATCAAATCTTATCATATAAACACCAATTAGGAAACCACTCATGATTTGACCCAGGCAATCACTCTACCCAATCATTGTGCAAGTTGATTCACCAATTTTAAATCATTCGACATGGAAAATCACTCAACCTGGTCAACACACCCAAAGACACTACATTTGATCAACCTGGGGAATCTCTATACCCTTTATCAAGTGAGGCCAATACGAAAATGTTCTTCCCCGATCATCACGAGAACTCTCTCTACCCATATGAAACTTGTTCATGATGATCGACATACGACAATACTCTACACACACCCCGAATGAAGACAATCTTAAAACCACAGTGTAAAGAATATTCATAGCCATAATGAAGAAGATATATTATTTTTCATATAAAAATATGGAGTTACAGAAGATGCAAAGCCTAATCTTACAATATACTCATAGAAATTTACTCCACATTCTTAATATGGTCGCTTTGGCGCCGGTACTCTCGCCGCACCCATGGAAGTCACTACTTTCTTGAAGACTTCGACTACAAAGAAGATCAAATACTATGCAATCTCAAAAGTGAGATTTTGTCCATTCTTTAAAGCCTTTATAGGGTGGGACTGTCATTCATCTTTCTGAGGTCTTTCTAACTTCTTATATGCTTGAATAGGAGCCATTTTTCGACCCAATGGGTCTCCACTCGACTTTAAACACTCCAAAGTGGACAGGAAGTTCCACTAGGGCATTTTCCCGTCCTTGCACTTGGGGTCGTGATAAAACATACTTTTGACTCTTTCTTTTGAAAACATGGACGCACATGTATGTGACATGAACACATGACGTTATACTTTACCATACTCATGCAAACATGTACAAATCGAAACATGTATGATCCAATTCACAATGTACATCTTACAATATGGCTTGAAAACATTAAAACATGCAATCATATGATGAATACATGTAAACATACTTGAATCACATTTATCAAAACCCAAAACAGATTCAGATTCCCTTAATATGGCCTTGGCCGAAACAGCGAAGTCCTCCAATCATGAATTTAGATTATCACAACACATATTCTCATGCTTTTATATGTTCATAGATCAAAACAAGCATGTATGACATATTTACATGTCAAAACTGAAACCCTAATCATGGAATATTCGAAATACACTTCATCAAACCATCATAAAAACATGGTATCTCATATTCATATCAAAACTGAATATACATACTACAATATAATAAGATTCAATCAATGAAAAATAAACAAAGTTCACAAAATATATACAAGTGCTGTCCAAAGGAAGTTGGAAGTTTACTTACAAAACTTTGAAGTATAAAATAGCAAAAATCTAAAAACTACATGAAAGACATATTAGAAAACAACTAAAGAAACCCTAATCTCGAAATAAGAGTGGTCGTATATGTGCATCTAGAGTTTTCGAAAAAAAAATGCTTTTCATGAGAAACCCTAGTGTCCGAAACTCTTAGGGTTAAGAAACCCTATCCTTTTTCCAAGTGGTGGCCATGACCTTCAATCCTTCTATACTTTGTGTTCAAGAGCTTGAAACAAAAGATATTTTTGGGTTCTTCCACGTCTTGAAGAAAAAAACCCTATTTTCTGAAGTGAGAGTGTGTACACATGTGAGAAAAACCCTAAATCTAAATCTTAAGTGTTGTTTTTTTCCTCTTGTCTGCGTGTGTGTATGAAATGATGAAATGGTTCTTACCTTCTCGTGTGTTCCTCCTTCTCGAATGGTGTAGAAAAAATTCCTATGATTCTCGAAATAGTGGAGAGAAATGGTGGTGTTTGGTTGGTGGGAAAGTAGTGAGAAAGTATAAGAACTTGGAGAGAAATGGTGAGCGCCAAAAATCCCTTAGAAGGAAAGTTGAAAACTTGAGCAAAAAGGCCTCCATGACTTTTGGATATGCCCTATATAGGGCTTCTCCTCCTTGAAAAATCCAAGAGCCCTTGCATGGATGCCACTTAGCAAAAAGACTATTCTCTTTACCCCTTGATGGGATTGCATGGGAAATCCAAAAGTTGCCTTGTGTGGGTGGCGTGCAGTTCTCAAAATCCAAAACCCTCTCTTGTCTCACCTTCCAATTTTTCCATTCTCCACTTGTCTAGATACAATGCACTTGGTTGCTCAAAGGTAAAAACACAAAACCCTAATATTTTTTGAAATCTTACTAGTGTGCATGGTTGCCATGTGGCAAAAAAGGTGTGTGTGTCTCTTGCCCTTGCCGAAACCCTAGGTCACTTCTAGTGACTTATTGTCTTCCCAAGATAACTTTGAGTCTCCCCCATGTGGTTTCCGTTGCCCTCTCTCTCTCTTGCTTTGTTCTTCTAACATTTTTCTAGAACATGCATTTCCCTCTTCCCAACTAAGATCGTCTTGGAACTCCACAAGCCTTTTGCATGCTTGCTAAGTGTAACTCACTGAAAAGGGCCTTGCATGTGGGCGTGTAAGCCCTAATTTGGTTACATCATCCTATACTCACATCTTCTAGAACCTTATGCATGCTGGACAAGTGTCACTTCTTGCCTCTTCCCTAGGTTTCTCTCTAGAAAAGAAAAAAATGATCCTTTTTGTGCCATGTGGCGCCTACATCTACCTTTAGAAATAACTTTGGGCTTCCAAGCTCTAATGCTACCCTTGTTGGCCGAAATCTATATGAGCCTTGTTGGGCTCTTTCCTTCACCTATCTCTTATGGACTTCTTATTGTTAGAACTCTTGGGATCCAAAAATACAATATACTCTAAGGCTTTTCCTCCAACACTGAATCTTCTGAGGACTGAAATAATTCTCCAAATAAAAATAGGAACGAGGACTTGGGAAAGTCTAGGTTATCACACGCTCCCTGTGGGCAAGTGCCCCCATCCACATGCCTGGAGCGAATTGGCCTCCCAGTTCGTCAGCTACCCCGTCTTACAGATCAAAAATTTTAAACAAATTTATAAATCCAACAAAATTGGACAAAACAATGAAAACATTACAGATCTTACAAATTCAAAAAAACTTAGTTTTACATATCAGAAAAAATCAACAAATCGAATAAATCCCACGAGCCAAGGTCACGGTCATGGGTCACAGATCTTCTGGATTTGATGTCAACCATGGTCGCCACTAGCCATTACCCACAACAACTAAGTTACGATTCACATAGAGAAGTCCTCTTGCCAGCAGATCTTTGAATATCTGTCGTTACCCACCTCGACTTCTGTCATCTATGCTGGCTTAGAGGAGGAGGAGAAGAAAAAGAGAATATTGAGAAGAGAAATGAGAGAGAAGTCGAGGCAGGTCGAGTATGTGGCCGTGGCCACTGGCACCATAGGAGAGGAGTGGAGAAGAGGGGATTGAGGGGGGGGAAGGGAGGCAACTGGGAGTCGAATGAGAGAAATGTCAGGAGAGAGATAGAGAGAGAGAGAGAGAATGTCATATTTATACCCGTAGAGGTAGGTTTTTCTAACCCTGTAATAAAACTACGTCGTCTCATTATAAACTTATTATATAAATATGTGCAGACACATTCTCGGAGAGCCCCCACGTCCATAGCGGTCTTATCTTTGACCAATGCTCGCCCTTTGACCATTATTCGCCCTTGCTTGTAGCTCACCCTTTGCTGTGGACATTCCTTTCCAGGGCTACAAGTCTTTTCAATTCTTCATTCTCACTTGAATGTGGTCAATACATTTCTTACTCGTCGATCACAAGGTAAACTGTCCTTTATCACCCAGTATGGGACTAGATCAGTCAACGTTTCTACATAATGTTGCCTGCCCTCCTTTGGACTAGCTGCATTTTGTTTGACCCATTGCCTTATCTTCCACAGTACCTTACCTGTGGGAAGAGATCTATTATCTATAAAAGTCACAAAATATCTTTTACCTCCTCTCGTAGGCGTGCTTTGCATGCCACATACATAACTAAGTATTAATTGCAATAAAGATGAAGTTTTATCTACTCTAGAAAATGTATTTCTTGTAATTTTCATTTGTAGGCATATTCTACACTTATCTATCATACATTTAGCATATTTAGGAATTAAATTTAAACTAACTATGTCGTCAAGTCTCCTAGCATGAATATATCCTTAACGACAATGCTATAAAGAATATGAATCAAGCATCTAAGCAAAAGGATAAGCTACTATAGTGATATAGTATTAGTATAACTACGAATACTTTAATGATTTATATTATATATAGTTCTCTATATATAGACTTAAAGTGGATTACTAATACTATTAGTATTAGTAGTAGGGCATATCTAATTAATATACTAATGTATATTAATATTAGTATTACTAATGTATTATGTATTTATCAAAAGGAATATGTTGAGAATTTATTAGGCCATAAAAAGTAATTAATATTATAATATATATCTTATATTAATAACATATGATCAAACAAATTACAAATGTTCATATTTATGATTAACATTTTATGTTATAAATTATAATATGAAATTGTTTCATATATGATATATAATTATATATATTATATATATAAATTTCAAATATAATTATATATTATATATCAAACTTATATATATATAATATTTTATATAATATATAAAATTAATTTATATATATTTTTCCCGACCAGTCCGGTTCAGTCTCGAAGACTACGGGATCGAAATCGGATTGGGTCCGACCGGTTTTCATAATATAGGAACGGGTCTCGAACCAGACCAGTTCAAAAACGGGCCAACCAATCTTGTTCGGTCCGGGCCGGTTTTCTTGTTTCTTGGTTTAAATTTACATCCCTAGTCTCATCCTCATTTGTAGAATGTATAGGATGGGTTAGAATATATACCACTTTGAGAGTAGCTAAGAGAAAGTGCATGTTCTTTTGCTAGTTTCGAATTGGCTTCATCAAAGCGTTTGAGTTTTGTACAAACGAAATTAGACCTGAATACTCGCAAACTGTCTATTCTACTAAGAGATTAGACTATTTCTGCAATTACACAGATCCTAATAACAGGTTTTGAATAAATAAAAAACTTTTTTGAGAGGGAATTTTGAAATTGGCTTATGAGATTATAAATTTGCAGACCAATGGATCTATTTATATATTATCAAACTATGCCAACGAAAAGTTAATAACTTTTCATTGAATAAAATGGTTCCATATAGGTATATATATTGCACTTGTTGCCTAATGGCACAACCCTTGAACTTGGTCAGCGGTCACTAGCACCTCTACCAAAGGGTTGGCAATGGCTCGAATGACACTAGCGCACCCTTTGTTATTTATTTTTAAAATGACTTTCTGTGCACCCTGTGGCTGGCTGAGCCGCACGGTCTGTGTCCCCATCCTCTGAATAAATCATTACAAAAATGTTACATCTAAATGTTAGTTCCCAGACAATTTTTTTTTTTTAATTTTATTTTGTGATTAAAGAAGTATTTTTTAGTGTTATTGTGATTTTTTTTAAATGTTTAAGAATATAAAAACAAAGAATGAAAAAAATAAAATAAAATAAAAAACATTTTTTGTTTTTTGAAAATAAATCTCAAAATATTATTAAATATAATATATAATTATTTTGAAAATATTTCCAACAATATGAATCCAATTTTTTTATTATTATTTTGCCTNTTTTTTTTTAATTTTATTTTGTGATTAAAGAAGTATTTTTTAGAGTTATTGTGATTTTTTTAAAAATGTTTAAGAATATAAAAACAAAGAATGAAAAAAATAAAATAAAATAAAAAACATTTTTTGTTTTTTGAAAATAAATCTCAAAATATTATTAAATATAATATATAATTATTTTGAAAATATTTCCAACAATATGAATCCAATTTTTTTATTATTATTTTGCCTCAAGTACGTACGTATTTTGATATTCATATCTTTATTTCAAGAAAATATCACTATGAAAATTGAGTTAAAGTGACCTTAAGAAGTTGGATGCATGATAGCATGATCATGTTCTTGATGAGGTACTACCCATTAACTAATTGGTCGGGGATGATCTATATAGCAAATCCAGTGGTCAAGTGGGGAAAATGTGCTTAATGATCAAAATCTATAATCTGCTAAGTATGAGACTTATGTTTAATTAGCAAAATCAACGGCCAGGTAAAGGAATACGCCTAACTATCGAAAAGTCGCGATCGTCTAGCCTTGAGCAGAAAATTAGCTATCTTATTTTCTGCGAACCTTACAAGAGGATGGTCCCTCATAAACAGTGGGCCGAACCCACGACAAAGAAAGGCCCTTGGGGGTAGTAGAGAGCCCAAGGCCCGTGACCCACAAGGAAGGGGCCTCCAGCCACAACGCGCTAATACGGAATTCAATTTTGTCTGTCGTTGATGACGGAATGGGTAGGATTATGACCCGCGCGATACACACCCACAATACTCACTCGGGGTATTACTTCCTCTTGCGTAGTGACTCATTTGGGGCTCTAATAATTCACATCCCAGCAAAAGTCGACGAAGATCAGGCCACGAGGCAAGTCCTCTCACCACACACCCACTCATATAAATTGAGGTCAAAGGGAAAGGGCCCGCCTGAGGTAACTTCTAAACACCATATATTCAAAATACTTTCCAAAATACATACTAACTTAAGTATTGGAGTTGTTCCTAGACACACCCAGCCCCATCTACTTTTTTATAGCATGTTATTGGCAGAAAAGTGCAGGAGAAGGACAATATAATAGGAGACGAGACAAGGGTTCGTCTTCTCGAAACCCAAAGTCATTGCACACAAACTTGAATGTGTAGTCAAGAAGCGAGAATGCACACGGGATGATGGCAATAGAAATCGAAGAAATTGCCATTTTTGCACCTACCACCAAGCGTAAGGGTACATAACGGAGGATTGCTACACCCTTAAAAGGAAGATAGAGATGCTAAAGGAAAATGGGGAGTTGGAGCAGTCAGTCACTCAGCAACACCCATAGAACAATCTTAGGCCAGAGAAGGGAGCCGACTCGGAGGTCGCATAGAAGCAAAAACCCAAAATGACATCGAACCATGTGGGAAAATCCCTAGGACATCCCTTACCAAAGCCTAGCTAGGCAATACTCTTTTATGTGAGATCCAAGCGATAGCAAGAGGATTCACCAGAGGTGGCTCCATTTCCTCCAATAGAAAAGTATATGCGCGAAGGGCTAGATACGAGGAAGTCTTCTCGGTGGAGAGGCCCCCAAAGCAAGTGAGGAACCAAAAGATGGTCGCCATACTTTTGGCGATGAAGACTATGAAGTGGTTATGTACCCCATGATGACGCACAAGTGGAAACATTTCTAGTTGCCAACAATACCATCGAAAGGATTTTAATCGACAATGATAGTTCAGCTAATATCCTTTTACGGGATACCTTTACAAAAATGGGGATCGACCCAAGTCGACTCCACCCATCGCTCGCGCTAATTCTCAAGAGATGCAATTCAACCCATGGGCACCATAACGCTGCTCGTCTTTATTAGCAAAGGACCCTACACCACCGCCACCATGACTGACTTTGTAGTGGTGAGGGCTCTTTCCTCTTATAACGCTATTCTTGGACGCCTGACCCTGAACAACCAGAGGGTAGTGGCCTTCACTTATCACCTAAACATAAAGTTCCCAACAAAGGCTGAGATAGGAGAAGTCCGTGGTGGTATTAGCACGAGAGTGCTATGTACAATAGCTGAAAAATGGAGGAAAATATGAGCAAATGGAGGAAAGCTCTGATTTTGGCAAAGTGCCGCCATTGCCACTTGAGGTCTTTGACCACGAGGTGGAAATGAGAGACAAGTAGAACCTAAAACAAGTTGAGGCGAATGAACCCCTAGAGTTGGAGGCCCTAGACTTGAACCATCTTGAGCGCGAGGATAGGTGATCAAAGCATAACTACAAGTGTACAGTATTGTAGTTTTATAGTAAAATGATGAGTAGAGTGGCATCCTTAGGATTGGTAACTCGCTTTTAACAAATACCGAAATTATACTAATCTTGACTTTATTTAGAAAAATTGCTAAGATTTTTTATAATTGCAATTTGAAATAAAACCAACTCAAAAAAAATATTCAAAGGAAAATAAAGTTGTTGTTTGATGATCAAATCAATGAGAAAAAGAAATTCTAGGAAACCAATTTCACCCAATCCTTCACTATGCTTTTCTCATCTAGCTAATTGAATTTAATTCTCTCTGTTTGTTAGCAAAATTTCCAAACCCATCCAAAAGCCTCTTTCAATAGTCAGCTGGATTTATTGTTGATCATCATTTTATACACGAATATGCAAGTTAATGAAGCAGGAAAGCATTAAGACCAGCAATTTAAGACTACATATGTTCATATAGGTCTTTCAATTTCTATATTTACCTATGCTGAAATATCCAAGGTCTATCCTATAATTATCTCTTTTGAAAGCAAATCACAAGATCAAAATCATATAATCAATGGCCAGTCAATTAGAAGCACTAAGCAGTTAGGAATAATTAGACAAACATAGTAGAGAATTACTTCAAATTAACATAGAAAGCAAGTATAATTTGAAACTAGATTACATCATTTTCCTAGAATGAAGAAAACTTAGTTCATGCTTGAAATTAAATTCAACATCAACGAATTTACCATAATTTTTCCGAGAATAAAGGAACTTCCAACTGTCTCCGTAGTCTTCAGCCTTCCACGCCGTCTTCCAAAAAAAAAAAAAAAAAAATTCTCTTTTCAGTGCTCGATCTCCAGATCAGTTTTGTACCGAGGGATTATGAGGCTATGCAGAAAAAAATGTTTAGGCACCTTTTTTTTTTTTTGTTTTTTTTTTTTCTTTTCTATCTCTTTTTTTTTTTCCTTTGTCTTTCAAGCTCCCTCTTTTTTCTTTCACGCGTCAACGTTTCTTTTGTTTTCTTCGTTGTCTCATCCTCCAATTTTTCATCATCTTTTAAATTTCTTTCTCTATCTTTTTCGTCTTTCAGATTTTCCGTTCTTCAGCCACTACTGTTTTTTTTGGTCGTCTTTTCTTCCAGCCTTTTTGAATTTTCGTCATCAACATCTCTTTTCAATTTTCCTTCCGCGTCGTCGATGTTTCAGCGTCTTCAGCTTTCTTCTCTTCAACGACTTTTTCCTTTTTTGCGTCCTCTGTCCAAGATTCTACCGTTACTTCCTCTTTAGATTTTTTCGCTTCTTAGCCTCTTGTCGATAGTCTTCAGCTTTTCAAAATCTACCATTATTCCATATCACCCGAATATCTAATTCAAATTCTCATCACTCTCCACTTTGCAATTCTGCTTTATTGTCTTCGAATAATCCGCTTGCCCATCTACTTCGAAAATCTGCCGTATCCTTAAAAATCTGCCCCATTTCGAATCTTAAGATTTAGTTATTCCTTTTCTTATCATAAACGGAAACAGACCCTCTCTTTCTAGAAGCTCTCGCGTCCGATCATAGCTGGGGGGAGGGGGAGCTTCGGCTTCCTCTTCCCTTTCCTCTCCTCCTCTCTAATGTAGACCCTGTGTCTCCGACGGCTTCTTTTGTTTTTTATTTTATTTCAGTTTTTTCGGCCGAATAAGTGGGTTAGTCGATCCGAGCTTCTCCAGTCACCATCTTCCTACATGGATCCCACCAGGAGTTTTCCTTGCCGCCGATTTGCTAAATCTCATAATGCGGCCTTCACCGGAGCGGCGCGTAGCCTGCATGCACGGGTCAAAGAATTCGAAGCTCGTCGGTGTGTGGACCTCACGCGCCACCAAGGAACCCTCTGACATTGCAACGCGCGGCCGTTCCCGAACAGGTGTCTCTGGATCTTCATAGCTCGACTGTCTGTTTTCCCTTCAACAATTTTTTTTGTGCACTGATTTTTCGATTTACAGTGTTTTCTCAATGTAATTTTCTTTATGTCTTGTCTTTATTTTCTAGAAAATAAAAATCCAAAATTGTTGTGCTATTCGAGCTAGGTTCGAATGGAGTTTCTCCCCCCTCTGCGTAGGTGGAGATGGTGGGGTTATTCCTCCATATTTCGATGAGTCGGAAATGGAGTTTTGTTACCTGGGTACTGTTACCTCTGTCGTGGACAAAGTTGTGCTATCTCGTAGACTTAGGTCTATAGAGATGTGCCGTCGGGATTAGACCATATCAGTCACGGAAGTGTGCTGGGAAGCTATTAACGTTTGTAATTGACTTTTTTAAGTCAACTTTGTATGTCCTCTTTCATTAATGGAATGAGACCTGTTATTTTCAAAAAAAAGTTATTCCTTTTCTTCAAATCTAAAATAAAATTCATTGACAACTATGAAGCCTAAAATCGACAAAAATATATAAAATTGAACTAAAATTTAAAGTTAAGAAGTGATAAAATATATGAAATAATGTAAGGTATCAAACACGCCCAAACTTAAAACTTTGTTTATCCTCAAACAAAAAGAAAAGAAAAGGAAATAGAAGACCACTATAGACAATATCAACTAGACCCCATTGAGAAGTCTCATCACTCACCAAGCCATGATCTGAATGAGATTTAATCACTAGTATCTTACTTTTTTAATATCAAGGATAGTAGGAAAATGAATCAAAAACTTATCAATTTGTCAAGCAAGGGTTAAGAGGTTACTTCAACCTAAAGCTAATACCTTCAGTGTGTGTGTGTGAGATATTCAATTTAACTCCAAACCACTTGCAAACTTAGATAAAAGTAGAACAACTAAAACCAGAAGAACTCTCTCAAAACTTAATCCCATAAGTCCAATTTTCAGAAATCCTCTCCACTAATGTAGTCAAACATCAAAATAAAATATTTAAAGATATTTAATTAGGTTGTAATTACAGGCCATAGGGTGAGGGTTAAGAAAGAAATGCATAAGAAAAATCAAAGCAAACTGGAAAAATACTTGGTGGAAAGTAAAATAAAAGAGAATTCCACAAGATTCAAACTGAAACTCTTTCTCGACAACATGCTCTGTAACGCCCCGTTCCTAGATAGGTCAGAGAGTTATTCCTTGTCACTTAAAATCATGTCTCAACCATATAGTCGTAGACTCCAAAGTTCTCAAAGACACATATAACTCAATGCTTCTAATCAACTAGTCTAATATGATTAATCTAAATACCGCAAAATCTCAAAATAAACAATAACCTTCCAGAATACCAAGCTGACTAAGCAAAACAGAACTATTAAATAAAATTCTTAGATAACCAAAGCACCCTCTTGCATTTATTCCACTATGATCACATGGCCTTATACAAGCTTTCTACTCTTGATCTTCAGCTGAATTATCCAAAACATTTGAAAAATATTATGAAGATAAAGGATGAGTTATCAACAACTCAGTAAGCAGAGAACATATGCTAGTATATAAATATGAGCCTTTTCAGAAAATTTGGTATGCAGAAATAAAAAATTTCATTTTCATATGCAGATTTCAAAAACGTGTTATCATAAACATCAGAGCGACTTTTTAATATTTTTCTACTCAAAAACCAACTCTTCATATTCAAATATTCATTTCATATTCAAAGACCCTTTTTATATTCAAAAACGTTTTGGCATAACATAACTGAATATCTTCATCTTATCATATTATATCGTATCGTATCGTATTGTATTGTATCATATCATAACATATACCATATTTAACCCCTGTGGTAGGGTTGTGCTATCCTTGGTGGCCAAACTAGACAGTATCATATTTTGAAACTTTCCCTTATTCATTCTCGGAACTCCAAATATGCACACAAGAAATAACACATAAAATACCACTTTGTTTCCAAAGTGGGTGCACTCATATCATATCATATCATGTTGGTACCAACCATGTCACGTGAACCAATATCATCATATTATAACCACATTCAAAATTAGAGTCAAAACAAATAAATACACCAAAGGTTTTTCATATCCATATCATATCAAACCACGTGCCGAACACATTCATATCATTTTCACATGATCAATAACAGATCCAAAATATTTCATATCACATGTATAAAAATCTCAATTTTCATATTCGCTATTTTGCACATTTCAGAAACATGCCAAATATTGTTTATGTCCACACTATTTATGTTAAAAAGAATTTCTCTTTCATATAGATTTTCATGAGTGAATGCAAAACACATATGCTGAGGTTTTTTTCATTTTTTTTAAAACATATCATGCACATTTTACAAACTAACATCAGTTCATTTTCCTTTTTATACAAATCTAGTATAGGAACCCCGCTTACCTGGACTTTTTAGCTTTTTTGAATTTTCCTCAACAAAGCCGAACAATTATAAATCGTCACCTATAAAATAGTCACGAAACTCAGTAAATTTTCAATCGCCATGCATTTCGATATTTAAACCTAAAATGCTAAACTAACCTATTTTAATTCCTCAAAAACCCAAAATTCTTAAAATCCTGAAATACCATTACTCCTCAAATTCCTCAATGTCTACTTAATATCTCCGACTATTAAACTCTAAATTATTTCTAATAATGCATACTAATATTTCTACTATTTACAACTATGCCCAAATAAAAAAATATACATATCCAGTTTAAAAATTCCCTTAAAATAACTATAACAAAGTAATTTTAAATTTAAAAAAATTCATAATTTTCGTTTAATCCAAAATATTCCTTTAAAGGGTTCAAAATAAAATAAAATTTTACACTTACTAATCACTTTAAAAAGTCATATTTTAGAAAAATAAGATTACTAACAATATAATTCAAAACTTTATCTATTTTCTTTATAAGCTATATAATTTAAAAAAATGATACTAACACAAACTTTAGATTAATCCAGAACCCATCTAAAGAGATGGTGCTTTAGGAAATACGTATACGATGCATGGGCTTATTGGGGAAAAACTAAGAAAACAAAAGGAAAAACTGAGTTGTGAAATGCTCCAGACCAAAAAATATGCGACTGGGCATTTGATACAAGAGGATTTAGATCTGAGTCAGATGATGTTGAGTTGTCAGATTGCACGTTGACTGCGCTGAGATACCTTGAGGTGGCAGATCAACGCAAAGAAGGCAGGAAATCGTGATCTTTCCTTGGTTGGGGCAGTTTTGGGTACGTTCTGATATTTTAGCCATAACTTTGGCTACGGGTATTAGAATCGCGCATATGACCCCAATTCGGAAAGTTATTTTCGGCACACACATCGTGGGCACCTAGCTATGCTTGTGTACATTTTTTTCGAGGTCAAATTTCACTGTTTTCCCCTTCAATTTCTTATTTTTAGTTTTTTTTTTCCTTTTATGGTAATATTTCATTTACTGTTTTGGTAGTGATTCTGAACTCAATTTGGACCAGAATTTTGGCAGATTACTTCTTAGTTTATATATTTAATTGTAGCATGATTATTGGAATTTTGCTATTTTTGGTAAAATTTCAATACAGTCGATTTTCAGCTATTACAGCCCAGCTTGTGGGTTGATTTGGATCATTCTTCATTAATGATAATTTGAATTGGCATCAGAGACGTTTTCTTTGTATTTTTGGGCAATCTCTTGTTTTCTTTCCTGTGAATCAGCTGTTAAAACTAGCCTATAGAATAATCGTTATTCTGTCCGGCGTCAGGATTCCATACTCATTGAGAGAGGAGGAGCGGTGCAAAGAGCAGGGAGGTGGGTGGCGGTCGAAGGTTGTCACAGGGCAGCACTGCACTAAGATCAGAGAGAAAGTTATGAGAGAAAGACGTGACAGAGAGGATACCATGGGGGAAAAGCAACAAGATGCCGTATTCTCGCCTAGAGGAAAAGTAACTGGGTGAAAGGAGGTGGTCGGTGGTACCTTCTCTGCAAGTGGAAGCGACGTGGAGGGCTGCCATCGTTGCTAGGCTTTGCCGTCGTCGCTGGTGGCACCTAACAAAATCGAGAGCTAGGGAACAAAAGATGCTCTGCTTCCCAACAGGGGACAAAGAGGCTAAATGTGGGTATGGTGGTGCAAGGTAGTGTTGTGGAGGAGCTGTGCAGTGGGCGTCAGGGAAGGGGTGGTTTCTGTTGCACGGTGGATGAGTGGATAAACAGTCCCGGTGCTGCTCTGCTTTTGGGTGCATGAAATAAGTTCGTGGGGTGGTTTTCATGGGTTTGCTGTCAGTTTTTCCCATGGTAGTCCCCGGTGGAAAATGGGGTTTGTTGTCGGTTTTTCCCATGGAGCATGCCGTGGGTTGGTTTCCGTTTGAGGACACGGAGGGGTTGGGCCGTGGGGGCTGTCCCATCTTCCTGTAACTAGGCACAGCTGGTGGCTTCCAACGGTGGTCTGGTGAGGTGTTGGGAGGTAGCTAGTTGGCAGGAGGTTGGGCTTCAGTGCCTGGTGGTTTGCGACAGTGGCATTGTCCTTATGGTCTGGGACCATGGGTTTTGGGGGCGAGGGTGAGAAACTGATGCGAGGGAGAGGGAGAGGTAAGTTTGAACAATGTGCTGGTCAAAACCAAAATGAGAGATATGATGAGAAAGGAAATAAGATGAGTGGGAGGAGAAACGATTGAGAGAAAAAGAAGGCACACAAAGAATAGAGAGAAAACGTGCATAACAGAAACAACAGATAAAAGAAATTGTTGGTGTAGTGGAAGGAAAGATGTGGGGAAGAGAAGGTTCAGTGCAAAGGGGAAACGAAGGCATCAGGGAAGTAGCTGTGGAACACTGATGTGAGGGAGAGAACGGAGATTTGGAACCAAAATAGTGTGGGGGAATGAAAAAGGAATAGGGGAAATTCGATTCGAAGGGGAGAAGGAGATCAACGTGCATGTGGCTTTGGTCCATTTTGGAAAAAAAAAAAGTTGGACCTACAACTTGATGGTAAATGAACTTAAAGTTAATAAAATAAAACATCAATCCAATAAAATTAAATGCAAGATTCGTGCTGGGTCCGGGTGTTACATAGTCATACTCGTGACATTATTATTGCTTTAATCAAGGAAACAATCTACACTCTCAGAAAAATCTGAAGTGATCCGTGCTCCATTTGTTGACTTTTCTCTATTTTATGCTTTCTACCATTATGGATAAATCACCTCTGGGCAAAAGACAAACCCAACTTCTGCTCTTTTTTTTTTTTTTTTTTCTTTTACAAAGACACTTTGACCAGACAAAGCAAACATAATGCAAATAATTTCTGTTGAAATAATCTTCTCTTGAAATGAAAATTTCCACTAAAGTATGTTCTCAAACTGTTAAAGGTAATTCATGGTTTTTTAGGTTTAGAATGGAAATGGTTGATGTAGTTAAAAAAACAAATAAAGGCTTATGTAAAACAAGGCTCAAGGGGATTGACTATGGAAAATACACCATGCAATGATGGCTTGATAACTACGACGGCTGGGAAAGCTTTTTTGGTTATGACAAAGAATGCCTAGATCATTTTTCTAATATTTGGTATCAACTAGGATTTCGCCTCAAGGATTCATCAACGGACTCTTCTATAGCAAAGCAAGATTGAACTTCCATGACCTAGTTAATTCGACTCATTCTCTTTATAAGAAAAATGGAATAAAAAAATGACTACGTGCTCAATTATGTTCAAGGGTAGAAATTTAAATCAAAGTACACACAAAACTCAACTTGAAATAAAAGAAATTTTTGAAAATTGTTCTCTGTTCCTATCCTCAATCACAAATTTCAGATTCATAGAGAATTCAATCATACTCAAATGCATGCTTGGTAAGAGAATTTGACAGCTCAAGACTTATAGAATTATTAGTCAAATAAAATAAACAACAATCAAGTAGACAAAATGACTATAGGAGTTTACACCCCCAAACTTAAACTAAACAATGTCCTCATTGTAATTCATAAGTGAGAAAGAATGAAGAAATGAAAGGAGCTTCCCTGGTTTCATGGTGGATCAGTTGTAGTTTACAATTTTCAGCTCTTTATTCCTGCTAAACAAACCTACATCAAAATCTAAATTATTCAAAATGAAAATAAAAGAGTAAAATAAAGTTCTATGGGCTGCCTCCCATGAGCATTTGTTTTAAAGTCTACAACTGGACTTTTCGATCTTAATCAATTAGGGTCTCCAAGAGGTATAATTGCACAGCTCCACTCCACTTGTTCTCCATAAGAATGCTTCAATCCCTGACTGTTAACTCTGAATATACTTCATGTCTTGTCCTTTAAGTCTATTGCTCTAAAAGATGAAACTTTATCAATTGTATAAGGACCTGTCCATCTTGATCTTAACTTGCCCATAAAGAGTTTGAGTCGCGAATTGAAGAGTAAAACCTACTACCTTGGTGCAAACTCACGCCTAAGAATCTGCTTGTCGTGCCACTTCTTCCTCTATTCTTTGTAGATCTTCGCATTTTCGTAAGCATCGTTCCGAAACTCATCCATCTCATTCAATTGCAGAAGTTGCTTTTCCCTTGCTAACTTTAAATCAAAATTAAACTTCTTTAGATCCCAATAAGCTCTATGCTCCGACTCCACAGGAAAATGACACATATTTCCAAACACTAATCAATAAGGAGACATACTGATAGGCATTTTAAAGGTTGTACTGTATGCCCACAAAGCATCATCAAATTTCTTTGCCCAATCATTCCTATTTGTGTTGACTGTCTTTTCAAGGATGCTCTTAATTTCTCGATTCAAAATTTCAGCTTGGCCATTAGTTTGAGGATGGTAGCCAAGTGCTATCTTGTGAATATTATGCAGAAATTTGAGCACTACCTTTGCATCGTTTGTTGTTACAGTAATTGCTTCCCCCCATTTTGATACATAATCCACTACTAGCAAGATGTAAACAGAGCCAAAGGTAGGAGGAAAACTGGAAAGCATACAAACTAGCACAAACTGCCTCAGGCATAGAAGAATTTGCCCTACCATGAGAAGTGGCAGTCGGGACATTAGAAATTCCCGCCATCAGCATCGAAGTCTCAGTAGTAAAACTGGAAGCTCCAAAGTGGGCACTAGACGTGATCATCAACCTATACACCGAAGAACATCCCAACGAAAAATGGGAGGCGAGAAAGGTTAAAAACAAAGTGGTGCATTCCTTCCTGATAGACGGGGAGTCATACAAGTGAGGTTTCTCTGCCCCCCTCTTGCAGTGCATCTCATTGAAAAAAGTACATTATATATTGGCGAAAATACATGAAAGAGTGTGCACAAATCACTCCGACAAGAGAGCCTTGACAAGGAAAGTCATGAGGGCAAGTTATTACTGTCCATGCACCCTCAAAGATGTGAAAGAATTTGTCAAAAAATGCATAAAGTGTCAGTTATTTGCACCATACCACATTTCCCACAAAAGGAACTGGTGTCAATCATGTCACCTTGGTCATCTACCCCCAAGCAAAGGAGGCATAAGATTTGTAGTTGTTGCTGTGGATTACTTCACCAAGTGGATGGAAGCAGAAACACCAGCTACAATCACGACAAACAACATAACCAAGTTCCAATGGAAAACCATCGTATGCCGATTTGGCATCCCTCGAAGTATAATTTCATACAACAATCGGCAATTTATGTAACACTTCGTATTTTAGTATATTTTTAATGAATAATTATTTTAATTAATTTCAAGATTGATTCTCTTATTTTAAAATTAAGAGAGTTTTGAAAATTATTTTATATTATTTTAAGTTGTGAAAATTAGTTTTAATGTGGTTTCTTAATATTATTTACTATTTTGTATTTAAAGTAATCTTTAATTTAAATTGGTTTGTTTTTTAATTTTAAAATTAGTATTGTTTTATTTAAGTCTTTCACTACGTTTGAATTATTTTTTTTAGTTTGCAGTTTTAATATCTTTTTCGTGGAATCAGTTTCGAGACCCTAAGATGAAAATACTAGATCTCTTCTTTTTCCATTCCCTTTTCTTTTTCTCTTTTTCTTTTTTTTTCTTTTTTTCTTCTCCCCTGCTCCCTGCCCGCACGACCCAGCCTCTCTCTCCCTCTTATCGTGCGATTTCGGCCCCACCTCCCAGCCACCACCTTGTACCACCGTGGTTGTCACCGCCCATCCGAATCGATTCCCCAGCTGCCGGCGACAGTCCCCCTCCAATCTCAGGCCAGCTAACGCCGCCGTTAGCCCACACACATCGCCTAAGTTATGCGGCCTTGTGTGTTCCAGCGCCGTCGTCCGGCCACCTTCGGCCACCATTTTTTCACCATATTTTCCTCTACCTCCTAGCAACCCAAAGGACCTAACCCCATCCCCGATCCGTCACCAGTGAAGCCCAGCCAAGCTCATCTCTGTTTTACACTTTTTAGCCTTAAAACTGCCCTTGAGCCACCACCCACGAGCAAAGGCCACTACCATTAGCTTCACCGACCTCTCTAGGCCCTACCATATCAATTTCAAGTTTTGGATTGACCTCGTTCAAAAGTGGATTTTTGAAACCCACGGCCACAGTGTATTTTACACTATGAAGTTGCTGTTTCCAGCTCATCCGTGATCCTCCAAAAATTATATTATAGCGCTATAAGTATTTTTCCAAACAAACTTTGAGATTTAAATATATTTTTGCATTAACTGATTTTACTATGTTCTGGTTGGT
>QEOT01005318.1:0-17052 GCA_003123785.1 Pterocarya stenoptera | reverse complement strand
AACTGCACCAACTGGTCAACCTTCTCAGGGACTAACTGCATTTCATGACCCTCCTTCTCAGACACCAACTGCACCGAATGATCATGAACTAGTTTCAGTGCCGAATGATCTACTTCCTCAGGTATCAATTGCACCACTTGATCCTCCTTCTCCTGATCCAACTGCACCACCGACGGAGGAATTAACTCAGAAACTAATTCCTCCACAGCCTCCTCTATTTCCATACCATTCTCCATGATATTATTCACAACCATAACAGGTGCAGGAATTTCCATATTCTGTTCCGTCCCCATTTCTGCTACTGTTTTTTCTATCTCCAGAATACCTCTTCTACCGACTCGAATCTTTCCAACCTTCCCAGCTTGTCCAGGCTTACAAGTACTGGAATTATGACCCTGCATTTTACAAGAAGAGCAGTAGGCCAGAAGAGTTTCATATACAATTTCCTGTTTCCAACTCGATGACAACCCTGGCACCCCAATCTAGAAATGAGTCAGGGGAGGATTTGCAGTGTCAACTTCCACACATAATCTTGCTCCATCCGTTCTTGTAGCACAATGAGTCGGATTATCACAACGAATAAAAGATCCAATGGGAGCCATAAAGATCTTCAAGAATGCTTCAAAATAGAAATTTGGTAGAAGTCCAGGCAAATAAATCCATACTAGAACCCTCGAAGGTTCTTCTTCCTCGGTAAATTCAGGATTCCATCGAAAAGAAAGATAACAGTTCCCGTTCATCTCACAGATGTCCCTAGATAATGCCTTGTTAAAGTCGGCTTCACACACCATACGTACAAACACGTTACAAGTTCTCCGCATTGAAGAAACAACTGGAATGGCCAAGAGCCCCCAACAATTGTGAATAAACAAGCGAACTGTATCAAGAGAAGGGTGTCGCTTCAGGAATGTGAGCACAACTGAATAACGGAAAGGATCCGCTGACCGTGCGATTTCCTCTTTGGTAAACTGAAAATAAACGTCTCCCTCCACCCTTTTCGGAGGTCTGGGCACTAACAACATCTCTGGAATGGGTTGAGGGACGGCAGCCACCAGGTCAGCAAAGGTAGGCTGACCGGTGCCACCAATTGCGGCTGCCATGCAGCCCTACGTGAACAGCACAACCGTGCAGCAGAGAACCCTTCCGCAGAGAGGAAACGGGCCCTAGCATTAGCATTCTTGTTATGTTCGTCGATGGTGGAACATTCTTGGACGTCACATCTAGAAACGCACATATATAGTCATGTTACAAACATATAATTTCCTCTAGTTATATTTTCAAGTACTTAAGATATTCTCACTAAAAATTTAATTATGTTATTTAAAAATAATAAATATGAACTTATTCGAACTTATACGAGTCGATCCGAGTTTATATTATAAGTTGTATCGGTTAATAATAGATCATAATTTTTTGTTCATAATTAAAAAATGAATCAAGCCAAATTCAAGTTCAACCTAAATGATCTTGAGCGGCTTATCGCTATTCTCATTTATTTACAACCCAAATTACCATTGCCGGAGAGGAGGGGGAGGAGGAGAAGGAGCAACTCATCCTTAATCCCTATGTTGTCTTTCTCATTTCTTTTATCAATTTTCTACTAGATCTATTTTTTCCCTTTTCTCAAATTAGTCAATAGTTATTTTGTTTTAAATTATCGTCACAAATTCCAACACCTTGATTTGTTTTACGGCGACATTAATTTGCCACTAAATAGTCTATGTGGTATTTAACTATTTGCAGCGACATTATACCGTCGCAAAAGGTCAATTTTAAAAACAAAAAGATAAAAAAATCCTTCTTCTCCCCCCCAGCCCCAGGGTCCGTGTCACTTTTTCTTTCTCTCTCCCCATTCTATGTTCAAACTCTCTCTCTCTCTCTCTCTCGTATGCCACCATCGTGCTCCAACACTCTAGTAAGCTATCCTCTCCCTTCTTGGCTCATTTCTTTTTCTCTCAGTCCATGTCTCTCTTGCTCTTTCTCAATCTCTCCCAGTTTTGTGTCATAGCTTGTCGCCACCGCCCCCAAGCCTTGCACCAAGAGCACGTCACGGCCAATAAATCACTCTTCGTTGATGTTTGTTCCTTAATTTCTCTCTCTTTATAATATTTGTTCCTCAGGTTCAATTTATGTACCTTGGTTGCTCTATAATATTTGTGGCTGAGAAATTGAATTTTATGAACATGATTAACTTAAGAGCATGGCTTTTAGATTTTAATTTTTTGTGTAGAGCATGGTTTGATTCTTAATTGTTGTGTTGCTCTGTTGAGCCTTGCGTTATAGTGTAATCATTGATGGAGTTTATATGGTGTGACCATTGAGGTCTTTGGTGTTCTTTTGTTTTTTTATAAGTTTTCCTATTAGGATAAGGTTACTACTTTATCAAGCTCTATTGACGCAGGTCATTGGTGAATGGGGTCACATTTATCTTGGATGTTTACTTTAATTTAGCTTGGCCTTTTTCCCCATTCCTATTCTTGTAAAAAGGAATCAGTTCATTGATTGGAATGATTTTCATGCATAACATTGATGAGAAGTAAATTCCACTTATTTGCCAAATTCTTTGAAAAAATCTATTTTCAATTTATTGGGTTGTAGTGTATCATGTTTTTTTTAATAGCCATTGATAAACCTGCTCTTTCTTTCAATGAAGCCTTCAAGTATATCTTTTGTGTTATACATTTCTTATGACATATATCTTCCAATTATTGTTCTATTTTTTAATTGATATGCAATGATATCCTTACACATGCATAGTGTAGATGCTTAAAGTGGGTTGTCTCAAGACTCAAATATTTTTTAATGACTTTTGATGGAGTAGGACTTATGTGTTGAGGTCTGATTTTGGATGTAGATGGAGTAGGACTTAGGTTGGCCTTGTTAGTTTGTTCAAATTAGGTGCAAAAGGACTTGAAGATTGGTAAGTAAGAGAAGGTAAACACCATCTTTCTAGTTATAATTTATATTGATATCAACATTGATTCTTTTTTCCTCCACATTTCAATAACTGCTAAATTGAAAGCACCACTTTGGTTCGTGTATGAAACTGTTCACACGTCATTTTTGCTACATTTGCTTTGAATTTGGGACGAAAGAAAATACTACAACCGTGTAGTATTGGTCTTCAAGATGATGAGGTGTAGGAGCGATACAGGATGATTTTCAACCACCAAACACGCAAACTCTGTTGAGAACCATAAATCTTCACATGTATCTCTCTTTCTTGTGCCAGGAGCATCTATGCTTTGCCTCAAAGTCCGCAACTATTTAAGTAGATATATATTAATGGTCTTTGGTTTAATTTCTAGCAATATTCAATGAAGTTTGTGATTCAAGTTTTTATTTCATCTTTACAGATGTTTTTGAGATGAAGTTTTCACGGAGCTAGATATTGAAATGGCTTTCACTCTTTTGGAGGACAAGATTTCTGCAATTAGTATGTTGGACTTGATGTGCTTTGTATTTTAATATGCATTGAGAAGTCTAAAGTTGCACACAAATATAATTCAATTGTTTTATGCATTGTAATATAATGTAATTGTTTAGAATATAAAGCAAGTACTTTGTGTAATTGCTTTATGGATAGTAATATAACGTAAGATGTGTAATTTTTTTATGTATTTTGCAACAATAGCTTCGGAGTTGGCAATACATTTTTCCTGGCAAACTATTTATATTTGCAGTACTACTAGTTAGTCATAAATGTATTTCTTGACCGCGTAGTCGGTCTTTTTGCATCACAAGAATAGCACATTTGTGAAGATCTTTCTTGCCACAAATATGAAATACTTGCAGCGATATCTATTTGCAACACTTAAAACAGCTCGAAAATAATCATTTTTTACGGCGATATTTTTCAATTGCGGCACAAACATATTGCCGCAATTGTGTTTTTTTACCATCGCCTCACTCTTTTGCATCTAAATTTAAACTTGTTTGTGGCGATAGAATTCATTGCAAATATTAGAGTTATTTGTGACCCACTTCGCCGACATAAACCTTTGGAGACACTCTACTTGCATCCACTTTGCAGCGATTGAACAGAATTAATTATTTGCAACATTTTTTTTTTATTTTTCGGCGATTTCATTCGAAACAAAAGGGTTTGTGTTGTAGTGAGTCAAACCACAAACATCCTCTTGCTGGCTTTGACAGTACCGTTGACGTGCCATCCTTCAAAACCAGCTCCAATTAATATACGATCGCAATGTCATACGCGAGTGATGAGAACCTCGCGCCGTCTCAGGCAACTACGTATACTCATTTCTTGCAGACCTTTTCAGTTAACATGATAGATTATTTATCATTGGATCCTTAATTTATGTGTTTAGTCCCTACCCTTTCGTAATATTTCCTTTATGATCATGATATGATATCCGCATATGTCGAGGGAAAAAACAAAGAAAAAGAACAAAACATAAGCCAAACTGGAAGCCATGCATATATATAATTTGTGTATTATCTTCTAATTAATATCATGCGTACGTACACATCTTTATATAGTCCAAAGTAAAAATATAAATAAAGGATCATCAGGACATATATATGTAAATTAGGCACGTACGTTGAACATCAATTGGATGCATGGCTTTGCCAAATATAACTCCGCAAACCTTGAAATTATTAGTTACAAATGCATACATATAGATCTTCTCTTGATCTATCCAAACAATATATATACAATTAACAACATGACAGAAAAGGAAACGAAACAAAAAAAGAAGGGACATGACTTCATTTTCCAGTACTAACTACTCTTAAAGAGTTTCTCAGATTCAACTAATTACTCCTAGCCTGTATATGAACAAGTGATCATCTGCAGGAAATTGGTATGAACATGATCAGCAGTTTCATGATTACAATGATTAAACAACCATATCCTGAGATCGGTTACTCCCGAAAACAGGCAATATTATAATAAATTAGAAGCTTTATAATATTGCAGGCCACAAAAAGTAATCAATAGCTTCCCCTTTTCCTATTTTTTTGTACTTATTTCTTAATATAAAAATGAAAGATGCCGAGACTATAAATTATTCTCTTCACCAAAACCAATGAACTAATTGATTTAATCTCATGAGGTACAGCCTTAATGACACTTGTCATAAGCTATGCACCAATAAGATGGGATCTCAAAAGCACCAACCATGTTAAGACGAGAAATTCTGTCACTCAGAACCCTAACAGTGATATCTCCCTGCTGTCAAGATTCCCCTGCATAATTCGACATGTAAAAAGTAAACGAGGATATACTATCTTACCCATCTATATATTAATATTATATTCCATGGCTCAAGGTTCTCCCTAAAAGCCTGTCAAATTTATATATATCCAAATGTGGTTCATGCAAGGTAGTGCAGAATGAGAAAGCAAATTAAAGGGCGTTCCAAGAAAAGAGTCCACACATCGGTCAATGAAGGTCAGTGAAAACACTTGCCAAAAGAAACCAAAAATGATCAAAATACTAAACAGATAAGAATAACAACAACAAAACGAACATATATAAGGGAATGCTCCAAGAATTAGATATAGTCTGCCAAAAGAGTGAAATTTGAATAGAGAATATTACCAAATCCTGTTGATCTAGGGCTTTTCCCTCGAATACCCAGATGGGCATATATATGAGATATATATTAATAATCCAGCGGAGATCATAGCAAGAGTGGACATCAATTTGTGAAAAAAATTCTGGGTTTTTCGTGATTCCATCAACAGGTGAAGCTACCACATGATCCGATCTTTCCTTGATTAATCGAGAGAAAAGTTTAGATCATGCTGGCAGCTTCAACTGCTAGTGGTGCACGAGAAGCAGGTACTAAGGCAGCCACAGATTGAAGAAGATGAATAAAAGAGAGATCAGAGAGAGAGAGAGAGAGATGAAGCTATTTCGTTCTGTAAGGACGATGAAAGTTGCTATGGAAGAGAGAGGGAGAGGAAGGGGATATAAATAGTGGCCAGGAGTGTCTCATCTCTCATCCTTTAGGTCTAAGTCTCTCCTAGTGGTTTTGTTGTTATGAGAGGAAAAGTTTATGCGGATATATATATATAATATATTGATTAATCACGAACAGAAAACAGATGGCAGTGGTCCAAAGTAAGACAAATTTAATATTGTCATGCCCACGACACCACCACCACCATGCAGAAGACAAGTAAGTGCAGTTCTAATATTGACATGGAGCCCTAGTTCGCTTTATTGTGGGTCTCTCCCCAAGATCTCTCTCCCAGTGTAAACAACATTAAGAGCCCAAAAAGAAAACAAATGTTTTAGGGGGACCATTCGCCTGGTTTCTTAGCAGATGCAAGAGAAAGGAAAGTTGTGAGCATCTCAACCTAACTAGATCATGTGACTATCTGATCTCATGCAGTACTACCATATTCATTCCTTTTTAAGTATCTTTCCTTTGTTCTGTTTGGAGATTATATATATATATATTTATATATATAGCTAGTATATAGATATATAGCTTTTCAATCTTTATGAGCAAGGAATGCCATTTGTCAGAGGCCTGCTTCTACTGCATCTAATTGGTGTCAGTTACACATTAAAGGTAATTTTTTAAGATATTTCCATGGTTTAAGTAACATTTGGGGAGTCTAATCAGTAAAGTTAATGGCTTGATACAGGCAATTAAGAAAGTGACACATACAAACATACTCCAATAAAGTGGTTTGTGATCTTGACATTATGTTTCTTTCAAGTTGTTTTGATCCCTTTGTTAGGTTTAAGAGGTGAAACCAATAGACGCATGCAGAATTGCAGACTCATACCCATATATATATATATACCAAGGTATCAAAAGACAAAAAGTGGAAAACATAAATATTCCAAAGAAAAAGTTCCCCACGTATTGGCTTCTTGGATAGAGCTTTAGCAAAACATGATTAACTACTTCACAATCTATATATATAATAAGATTCTCCACTTTAAACAAACTACTTTTCATGATCTAATTTTTAAATATATGCATATATATGTATGTATGTGTGTGCATGCTTAGGTACCATTTTTAAATTATTTTTCTATACAATGAAAGATTAACACATGATAATATTTATCAATTTGATTGGTTCAGTTGTTAGATCGCCAGAGACCCGTATTAGCTAGCTAGATACATTTGTTTCTTAATTTATGATCTTCGATCCCAGCTGGGTTCCACATATAAATATATATATCCTTAATTACCTTTGTTAATGTATAAGCCATGTCTTCTTGTCATCAGACTTATGCTTTTGGAAACCTTATGAGGTTGGTTAGAGGGCTTGGCTCGGTTGATCAATTCAATGGCAGACTCAGGATTTTGCTTAGGTGGGTGAAGATTTAACAAAATTAATTAAGAAATTAATCAATAACTAGACTTGATATATTGATACTAGAAAACTTCTTGCTTCATCATTAAAATATATAAATTCATTTTGATTATGAGGCATTCTATACCAGTATATATAAAATGAGAGGGCTTCATAGCACCCACCTCATAATTATTTTAATTCTTTGCTTAATTTATTATAAGTGGGTGCTATATATTTATATATATATATAATAAAAAAATAGAAATTTCTGAAAAAAAAATTAAACATTATTAGTAAATAATCTGGTGAATAAAAAAGAAAATATGAAATTATTAGTAATTTCATGCAAGATGATATTCCTCACTGTCTACCTTGTTAGGCGTAGTAGTAGTAGTACTAGTACTAGTGCAAATTTAGCGGTGCCAGATCACATGTCAGGTTATTGGCGTTTGTGTTGGGTTATTCGGATGCGGTCATCATGAATCACTCCACCCTAATAACAAATCTTGTTAATCGAGTTTGGTTAATATTCGGATTCGTGTCGAGTCGCATGTCGGGTCACGGGTTACCCATCTTGTACGTTTTCACTCTTCAAAACTAAATATAAAGAAACAATTTATAATAATAGATTTACTTTAATTATTGTATAATTATTATATATAGATAGGATTAAGAATATATCACATATAACATGAGGCTTAAAATATTTAAATGATCTTGAATTCGAATATATATATAAATATATTAGGAAATAAGCCAGATATTATTTTCTAAATCTGAAAAACCAAAACATTTCTATATTAATTAACACTCAAAAAGGAATTAAACAGAGTATATTTCCGCTGATCTTGAGGTCCGTATCAATTCATGACTATCCCATATATAGTAGTAAATAACAGAACTTTGAGATGGAGGTTCTACAATTTTTTAGAATTTTAATTTATTAATTAATTTTGATTTTGGAAGATTTTCAAATATTTGATATTTCTTGCATTAATACAAAAGTCAAAAGATTATTAACTATTAATTAAAGGTTTTCATTTTTCAACAATTATAAATTTCTGGAGCTGATCACTGATCAATTATTAATATATTATAGTAGATGGATGAGATATTATATTATTTTATTAATATTATATATTCAAGGTCGTCTAACATTAATCACTAAAAATTAATTCATATCTAATTAAGACTTTGAAGATCTATATTATGAGTACCATGAGACTATATATACTTAATTAATTGTGTAATATTATAAAAATGATGTATAAATAAGTGGGTCAATCAGGTCAACCCATGAGTTACTCGGGTTAATCAAAAAGTAACCCGATTAATAATCGGGTCAATCGAATTGTTAGATTGACTCGAGTCAAATTATGCTCAACCCTAACCTTATTATTCGAACATTGGATTCGAGGGTCGTGTAAAAAATTGGCAGCCCTATAGCACGCGAAAAGCTTAAATTGCACAGATCATTATTATAAATAAAATAATCTTTCCTGATTTACTGATGATCATGATCTAGATCTAGTCTTGATCGAGCTACCCATATGTTCATGTTAGTGGTTCAATGCATATATTATATGTTCATGTTTTCAATAAAATTGGTCGGGATAATTATTTGAAATATATCATGTAAATACGTAAGCAAATGCATATTATATATTTATATATATATATATATATATTGATTTGAGATACGTATTATATATAGAAACATCTTTGAAATGAAATCAAGAAAGTTTTTTAGATAATCAAATTAACTCATATAATTGTGTGTTATAAAAATAATTAAGTAATTATTTTTTTAGATTGTACCCAGATCGTGGAATTTCTAAACAATTATTGTACATAAATTGGGATTGATTAATAATTTAGAAAATATATAATTAGGAACATATATAGGAGTATAGATACAACGTTGTATCTATACTTTTCTATTATATTATTCCCACTAGTTACGATCGATCTCATCATGATTCATGCCAACTTGATCGATTGGATGATTTTTGAGACCAATATTACTACTGTTTGGATGAGGGCTTTTTTAAAACTTTAATTTTTATATCATGAATAGTAGTAAGAACTTCTTATAAAGTGGTGCAGGTAACTATTGAAATTATGTTTATATGAGAAAACTCTTTAGAGGAGGTTTTTATGCATGCGGGTTGTAATAAATTACTTTTAAAAAATATTTAGAAAAGAATAGCTAGCCATGCACCCTAGGGTACTGCTTGTGGTCTGCCAACCGAGGCTAGGGCGGACATACTTCCTGCATTCTAGTTCATATTTTCTAAAAAAATATTATTTTTCTTTGAAATTAGAAATTCTTTCTTTTTAAGATTTTTGGGTGTTTTTATTGGAGAGTTTTTTCCATGCACATGGCCCCATGTACAGTTTCCAGTACAATTCTACATGCATGCATTAATCTACCTAAAATATTAATTAATTAATTTGCTCAATCAAAACTACTATATATATATATATATATAATTTCATTGGCAGGCATATTGTGACCCCATGCATGTGTCAGCTTCTAAATCCTGCTAGTTTCTAGCTTGCTTCGTTCATCCTCAAACCCCAATATTTGATTAGACTCAGATCACGTTCTATATATGATCAGTCTCAACGAATTATTAGTAAATTTCAAGCACTTTTTTCCAACTCATGCAAATATTGGTTCTAGCGGCCTACAAATGAATAACGATAGTAATCATGAACAGTACTTGGTAATTAATTTGAATTTAACTCGATTAACCTCAAATTCCACTTAATAAGCTGTATAAAAATTATTGTGATTATATAAGAATTAATAAAGTGTATTTATAATATTTTTATTTGTAATTTTTTATATATAATCGATACTATATTTTGATTAATAATTAATAAAATATTGATATTTTCATTCTTTAACTCTATTTTAATTGTTTGAGTCTCGAGCTGAGTTTAGATATATGTAGAAATTATATCCCATTTATATAAGTTGAGCTGAAGCAATTTAAAAAAGCTCAAGTCAAATTTCGATTCAAACCCGAGCTTTATAACCAGCTGGTACGTACGTACTAGCTATAATTTGCTCGAACGCATGCAACTTGATTATAGCCCTAGTTGATTTCATTTGCAACAGATCATGACTCACGTACAACCCCTTAGATATACAGATATAAATATATATATTTATTTATTTATTTATTTATCTATACGACCAGACCAACTTATTGATAACATTTCCTTTAATATTTTTCTTATTTTCTTTATGTGCAATTTTAATATTTCATGTAAAGACTATATATATTTTGCGAGTAGAGGGCAAGGGATCACTTGGATTGGCTAATTGCTTGTACGTACAGACATTTATACACACACACACACACAGACATGAGTGTGTAAGAAGCAACGAACAGCATAAATAAGATCACTATTGATGTCGTGACCCATGACCCAAACAAAGATAATTAAGTTCCCCACTACCCACAGTTCCACTTCCACTACATCGAAATTTGAATGTGTCAAACGTCATGGATGAGGAAGAGAGGAATTACATACAGAAACTAGCATCCCAAACAAGTTAAAACCTAATAAAAAATAATAAAACAAAGATTCAAAAATGGCTCCAATTAGATGGACTTGGTCGATCCCAATAAATCTATCCATCAAATCCACAAATTAAACCTCAAATATAAAAATTCAACAAAAAATAACAACTTAAACAATAAATAAATAAAACAACGGAGACCACAACATGGCATGAGTCGATGCAAAGAACCACAACCACGACTGGCCCTAGGTTTGCGCAGAGACCCATTGCTCGTTGTGTCCCTGGGTTTCTAAGCAAACTACCAAGCCGTGGCCTATGGCTCAAGGCAAAGAACCATAGCTAGTCGTGATTGTGGACCTAAGCAAAGAACAACATCCACGACTGGTCGTGGGTCTCTTCGTAAACCCATTGCCATTTGTGGTCATGGTTCTTTGCTCAGATCCACGATAGGTATCTCCCCACATTTAAGAATAAAAGGTGGAGGAGGAGGAAATGTGCTGCAGAGTTGGGGCCAATGATGAAAGAGGAGATGAAAAAGATGGGGAATCAGACGGCTGGAGAGATTGAGAGAGAAGAGAGAAGTGAAGAAATGAAAAGGTTGGGATTTATTTTCTTATATACCCTATGGGGGCGAGCGGGGAGGGGGGGTTGGATAGCACACCAGCTTCTTACATTCTAACAAAATTTCACCCGCCCATCAGCTTAGGCCATGTTAGGGCAAGTGATTGTGCCCGGCTAGTAAGCCTAACCACAAGGACAATTGTTTACGCAGTCTAGTGTTTGAATTGCGGTGAAGTGTGCCCTTAAAGCCCCTGTTGAAGTTGTAGGTGTGGAATGCTCATCTCAAGTTGTCGAACGATGTTCACTATGGTTTGTAGAAAGCCGAGATACGAAGGGTAGCTTAATTTCATCAAAGTTTGACCATTTTTGTGACCACATGCATTAGTGTCTATGCCCATGCATGACGATGAATGTCATAGGGCTAGGGGTGACAATTCATGTTTGTAGGTCGTTTTCGTGTTGTGCTAAGTCATGAACATTCGATTACATGAGTCAACCCTGACCCAACCCGTTAAGCTAAACTTGTTAAATTTTCAAATCCTAACCCAATACATCAATACAATATGACTCATTTCAACCCGTTTTATATAAATGGGTTAAACTAACAGACTAAATCCATTTGACTTGATTAATATAATTTCATATAAAATTTAAAATCTGTATTTATTAGTGGTTACAATATCTAAAAATAATAATAAAACTACTTACTAACAAAAAATATCAATATTTTTCAAATTTTAACCTACAATAAAACCAATATTACAAATCCTACAATAACAAATATTAATATAGGTCCAAAATTACAATCCCAACAATAAAACTTAAGGATATTGAAAAATACTAATATTATAATCCAACAATAATAAAATTATAATTTTGAAATAAAATCTAAATGGGTAATTGCAAGTTGATTTCTAGTTAAATGGATTGACCGGCCCGTTATTTACTTATTTATTAATCATATTTTAATGGATCAACCTATTTTAACCCGAATCCATTTATATTAAACTCAAACCTACTAATTTAATTTGTATCATGTTCGTATTAAATTTACATATTGTATCATATATTGCACCCTCTATTGACAGGATCATGCTAGTAAACAAAGATCTCATGCCAAAACATGGGGCAATATTGGAGAAAAATATCCCTTTCTTCGTGACGTGTGTGGGTGGCAAATTACAGTTTAACGTACGGTGCAAATCTGAACTTCAATGCCCCTGAAAAATAAAATGTCCTAAAAAATAATGAGAAAAACATCAAAACAATGAGTAATGGGCAGACATAAATAGTAGAAGACGTCGTATATAGTTAGAAAGGTGGCAAAATTAGCTAGGATGGTGACGAATGAGGCTCACGCGTGGTCGCTAGCTAGTGAAAATAAAATTTCGTTGGTTAATGTTTGTAGTAGGTCGAAAGGATGACCAGAAGTGATGGGCACATAGATCGTGGGTGAGGTAAGGCGGCGATAGATGATATCTGTACGTACAACCATGATTGAAAATGAAGTGAAGCAATGAAGCTAGGCAAGAGAGTTTGGTGTGGGGGCCTTTCAGTTAGCTAGAGCATGCAGATGAAGGGTAACCCAAGGTGTTCGATCGGCTGTGCATGGTTAAGACCGCGCCTTAATTGGCTTGGATTTTCATGTTATCAAACGTCCTAGATAATTATAAAGAAGAAGGCTCACAACTCTATATATAGAAATATATATATATATATATATATCATGCACGTCTGTACACTTACCTCAAACCAAATAATTCATTCCTGCTTAGTTAATTAGTTTCTGTAAGCTCTAACGTACATGGACGACTGATCATATCGATCGTCTTCTCATCTGCAAAATTAATGATCCTTTTCGATTCTTGATTTAATTTGTACAAACTTATATATATATATATTTATATATATATATATAAGCTTCCAAGTACTTCTTACGCAAATTAAAGATGTTTAACGTAACTTAATAAATTGCTGGTGCTGCACATGACAAGACGTTCCAAAACGAATACGTTATATTTACTTTAATCTTATGGATCATATTAAATCACGCCAGCCCTATGTAAAGTACTTTACTGCGTTAGATTCTAGACAGACCGAGCATTTCTCAATTATTATCATGTTTTGTAATTATTTCAAGTGGTTAATTCGTCGTTAAACTTTGAACCAGATGAGTTCTGGCCTGGTATCCACCTAGCTAGGTCAAGATCACTATTTATCAGAGAAAATGCGTCGGATCATCAGTACTACTTGGAAAGTAAAGGAAGATCATAATAATTAAAACAACATTAAACAGTAAAGCAATATCGATGCTGATGATCTCTAGCTATCACACGTACGTACACATATTTTTCTTCCTTAAAGGTTTACGCATGCAATTGCCAACGAAGTGGCTGTCATTCTCATTAATCACTTGCTAAGTCCTTCAATAAGCTAAATCTAATCACCAGGTAAACCTCAACCAGTACGGCGTTTTGCAAAAGGAAAAATAGTAAACCCATCTTCTCTGTTCTGTTTTTTTTCTTCCTTTTTTTTTTTCTCTTAAATCCCACTTTTCGAAGTAAAAGATACGATCTTATTCTCCTTGATTAATATTATACATTAATACACACACATATAAATATATATATATGTATATATATTTTTTCTTTGGTTCCAAAAGATACAAATGCTTAGACTTATGACCATCAAGACCTAGCTTTGTGAGATCAGCCATGGCAGCAGGCAGCAAGCTGAGTAAAGACACAAATGTTATTGTAATCCAACATTTTCCGGTACTTTAGTCTGAAGAATTATCCACGAAAGAAGAATATCCTTCTGGAGCTTCATGTCACCACATCAGTCAGCATTACAAAACCATTTAGTACAATGACAGATCCACGCGTAATTAGCAAAAGTGAAAGGCAAAAGCAACTGGTGTTAGTTTTAAACGGGAAACATAACACACAAGAAGAAAAAGAAAAGCAAAAGAAAACACAAACACAACAAGAAAATAATAGAAAAAGAAGGCGGGGGCAAAAGAAAATGAAAGAAAAGTAAAACAGACAAAAGTGCAGTAAGAGAACGCACGCCAGGCATAACAGAAACTGAGGGTGGAATATACTACGCTTACAGTGATCATTTCCCATACCAACTTTTTGCTTTCCTCCCTTATCAGATTTGAATTGTGTTTGGAATCTATCCAGTCCCCAACTTAGGAAGGAGTGAGGCTGTCAGAGCATGACCTAGTTAGGGTTAGTTTGATCTGATCTGCTATCGATCGATCTATAACCAGAGCTAGATCATGCTGGCAGCTTCACTTTTTCCTTTGCGAACATCTCTTGCATGTGTACTTTTACGAAAGTTTAGGGCAACTCCCTTGCATCCACGAGCATGCGAATTTATAAAAAGAAAGTAGATGATACTCTAGAACAAGCAGATAGGCGGAGAGGGTACTGATCAAGAAAAGAGATTTCACGAACCCTTCCTTTTTTATAAAGAAAAAAACGTACGCATGATGCATGCATCGAAGAATTCTTTTTCTTTTTTACTTCTTTCTATTGTGCATAACGAGAGAAAGAGTGCCCAACAACTTCGAAGAAGAATCGGGTGAAGAAGAAAGACACAAAGCTTTAAAGGTAATACGGATGCTATAAATAATATATATAATAAAGCAAGCTAAGTTTTTGAAACAAATTCAGAGGAGGAGAGACGGGGATCATGGGGAACGAACACTAAGACAAATAAAAGTAGATCCAAGTAAATTAACCAAAGAGCTTGGTTATTTGAGAGAAGAGCGCATGGTTTGTTGCAGAAAGGCACGGGTGAGAGTTTTGAACTTACACAAAGGGGTTTGTGACAGAATTTAAAGAAGAAGATAAAGAGAACCATAAAGGGAACAGGGAAATAAAGAACGTGGATTCAGCATGTGGGCTGGCCGAGAAAGAAAGAAAGACAGGAAATTAAAAGAAGGAGCAGCTACGAGAAATAGACGATTAAAGAGTGTGTTTTTAAGTAGGGGTTACAGGTGGTTGCAATATAGGGCGGCCTGGCAGCAGGGACGAGTCTGAGGTACTGTGGGCTACTATCTTCTGAGTCTGATCAGCTCTCTTTTGTCATGCACTGTCTTTAATTTTCGAGGGTAGGCTGAGTTACGAGTAGATCAGGAACATAGGGTCGTACAAAAAAATTAATTAAAAAATGGGATACTGTTCCTCATGAGAGCCATTGCAATTATTGGATTGAAAAAAACTTTATTTAGAATTTCAATGCATTTTATTTTTGGATCAGTTGTCAATTCATGTTGCGAGAGCGTGATTTTGATTCCCGTTCATCGAGAAAGTTTTTGTAACCAAACACTGCGGCCTGATCATGTAGCAAATATTTATGCTCCCATTTTACAGTTCAGTCCGGTTTGATTCTAAATTCATTTCAGTTTTAACTTTAATTTAAATTTAATATTTAAACAATCAATTTTTAAATTATTAAATTATTAAACTCATCTTAATTTAAAATTTTTTTATATTAAAATCTATAATCATTTTTAATTTAATATTTCTTTATATATAAGACTTAAAAAAATTTTTAATTTCTCATAAATATATTTAACTCATCTTAATATCTAAATACATTTAAACTCATTTTAGATAGACTCTATAAAATTCATCCTACCATCTTAATTCACTATTAGTTAAAAAAATAAAAATAAAACTCAATTCAAATTAATTCAACTCAACATCTAAAAAATTCAACTCAAATTAATTCAACTCAATATCCAAATCAGAATCAGCACTCACTCACATGATCATGGCAATACTTAATCTTTGGAATCCTCTGGGAGGTAGATATAAATTATAATATTATATAGGTTTAATATATTTACTATTTATTTAATATTATTCAAAAGATTTATACAGAATAATAAATTCTATATAACATAGATATCTATTTCTCTGACTAGAATTCTTCAACTTGATCCTAATCTTTAGGTGGAACGATAAGACCGAAGCTCATGAGTTACATGATCTGCTACCAACTTTTACTCCAAATGAACGTACGTGCATGTGATTGAGGCAGTGAAATTGAATGATAAAAGCTGAATTTTTTTTCCCCCTTTTCTTTTAATTTTTAACAGAGAGAGAAAAATTAAGATGAATCCGTACGTTGATCTGAAATTGGAACGTGGTTTGGACTGATTGGTTTGTTGTTCTGAAATGTCAAAGCCGAGCATAATTAATTCCCTGTTGTGCTTGGTTTGTTTTTAACGCCAGTGACAGAGTAGATATTTTTTGTATTTTTAGAGAAAAAGAAAAGGAAGTAAAATAAGAAGAATCGATGTAAGGTTAGTCTTGTAATAAGTTCAGGAAAATTATATCAATATAAATTTTTTACAATTTTAAGCAAAGTAATATTATGTTTTAACTATATTTTAAAACAAGGTTACAAAAAGTTGTACAAAAAGATTTTGTTTATCGTATTCCTCGTTACAATATGAAATACAATGGAGCAAAGTCCAATAATTTTCACTATATTTTATACTTAAAATGGTTCTGTTGGTGAGAAAGACACCTGTTTAATGCAAGTCTGGAGGACTCTCCCTTCCGGTTCCAGTTGTGCGACTCTTCGGCCACTAGTGTTGGTAGAGGCCATAGAAGTTTACACTACCGGACGCCGGCAAACAA
>QEOT01005317.1:183419-197979 GCA_003123785.1 Pterocarya stenoptera | reverse complement strand
TTTTTTTTTTTTTTGGTAATAGTTATGTTACATGAGTCCTAAACGAATTTTGTTTTGTGAAAAAAATCAAATTTAAAAAATATGTTTCTGAAAAGAAGAAATTATTTTTTTGTGATAAAATATAATTATATAAAAGGGAAAATATATATAATAAAAAAATATGATCATTTTTTTTGTTGCGGAAAAAAAGATGATCATAGAAATGAATGTTGTACCTCTTGATCAACCAATGTCAAGTTTTGGTATTTGACCGGTGAGTGTTGCCCAATTCGTTTGGGAGATTTTTCAGCTACAAGCATTTTTATTTTTCAGTTTCTTGTGGTTGGAGAAATATCTTTAGCTGATCTATAAACACTCCGCATCTTAATAACTGACAAGTTAGAAACAAATTAAATGTAGAAGTATAAAACATAAAAAAATGCAATTAATTAAAACACAAAATAAGAAAGAATAGAGAATTTCTTTTGTTTGCTTAAAAAAAAAAATCAGCAAAATTTTAAGATAGAAAAAAAAAGGGCAATGAACATCTAATATTTGGTTACCTGTATAATATCAACCAGAAGATGCCAATGTTAATAATTCTTTGTATACAATATTTTTTGTCCAATCGTTTTCAAATTCTTTAGTTGTGATTAACCGTATTAAAATTTTGATTGCAGAAATAGTCTTAGCTCTTGATAAAGCCACATATAATTGTTCTTGTGAGAAAATTTGATGGGATAAATATATTCAAATAAAATCCAATGTATGTCCTTGTGATTTGTTTATATTCATTGCAAAGCTTAATTTGACAGGAAATTGAGTTCGATTAAATGGGAAACCATTATTTTCATCAGGATTTGGTAAGAATGGAATTTTTGAAATAAAGACATTTTTTCCACTATGATGACCAACTGCAATTTCTGCATAAATGACATTACGATCAAAATTACGACAGATAAGTCGTGTTCCATTGTATAATCCTTCTGAGGGGTTGATGTTTCTAAGTAACATGATTGGGCAATTTTGTTTAAGTAATAGTTCATGAGGAGGAAGTCCATTTGGTTTTTAGAGAATTCAAGAAGTCTTCCATAACTACTTGTTCAGATGCATCAATTGATTCATCCAAGTTATAATATTGTTTTATCTCTCCAGAAATCTCTGAATTAACAAACTGTTTATCTCATTGACATAACTGTTCTTCGATGTCAATATAGCTCAATTCATCATACTTGAAATATTTACTGAATAATCACCAATATCATGAAAAACAGCATCTACCAAACAATCCAAAGAAGTAGCATCATTTTCATATGGGATCAACATAGCCACAGGGATTTTGACATGTTCATTAATTGTAATTGGCAGCAGGATATTAATTGTAATTGGCAGCATCCTATTACCTAATTCCAATATATATTTTGAAAAGTTTGGATCTAATCTTGCACGCATATTTTCAGTCAAATGGAATTTTGTTAATAATGGCCATAGGTAGGAAGAAACCAAGACAACATCAATTTATTGTCGTCTTGTGCCTTTTTGAACCACAGGTAGAATTTGTCGAAAATCTCTCCCAAATACAACAACCTTTCCACCAAAAGATAGCTCTGAGTCATTAATGTCTTTTAGCATTTTATCCATTACTTCTATGGCTTCTTTCTTTTACATAAGTGCTTCATCCCATATGTCCCATATGATTAATTTCGCTCTTTGTAACAGTCTTGCAAGCCCACTTTGTTTGCTAACATTACATATTACATTTTTGTGAATATCTAACAGTATTTTAAGTCGTGAATGTGCAGTTTGACCTCAAGGTAAAATTGATGCTGCAACACCAGATGAAGCAGTAGCAAGAGCTATTAATTGCCTTGACCTCACTGTAGCAAGAAGGGCATTATATAAGAATGTTTTTCCTGTTCCACCAGGTCTGTCAATAAAGAATGCAGCCGCTTCATTTGAGAAAACTTTTTCCGAGAAAAAATCATAAACATTTCGTTGTTTATTGCTAAGCAGTGCTGCTGCAAGGATATGTTCTTCTGGGATTGGAACAGCTAATTCATCATCAATTTCTCTAGACAAGAATTCATCTTGATCAAAATGAATATTATGATCCACAAGATGAAACGAATTAATGTCTCTACCCATTGATTTAAGTATTGTTGAGACTGAGTGCAAAACTTCTGCTCTAACATTTAACGAAGAATGTTCAATTAACTGGAAATCAGCTGACATGTCTTGCTCAAAACGTTCCCAAAGATCTCGTGTATTGGTAGGATTACAATGAACCAAAATTGTTGCAAATAACCTCCTCAAATTAAAGGGTATTTGATAAATAGATCCTTCATATAAGCATTCTTCTAAACTGTTATCTCTCTGCAACAAACCATGCATGGTAGCTGTTTCACAAAATGTTAGGGCTAAAATGCCATTTACTGTTTTCAAATTATCAAATGAAAAATGACCTCTTATATGATTTAACAATATCCACAAATAATACCTTTCTCCTTCAAAAGGATTTGCTGTAACAATCCGACCTGTCACAATCTGTTTCTTTCGAACAGTTTACATCTTATATTGTTGATTCCAAACATAGAATTCATGAAACTCTTTATACAACAATTTTCTAGCATTTCTATCAACTTGATTTGTTTCAAAGAATTTTGTTAACATTGACTTTGCAGAAAGGTCAGAATTCACCACATTGGTTAAATTTTCATGTGCTTGAAAAGCTACTTGGTGTTGATTTTCAATATATAAATGCAAGCTATAAACTGCTGGATGAACTTCATTGACAATAAATCCAAATATCCTCCACATAACTTCTAGCAGAGCAATCCATCGAGCTGATTGAAACTGTTCAATTTCATCAATTTGTTAATTTGTTTGTTCAGAAACCAAATTGAAGGCAACACGGTCATGGCCTTTGTAAATATATTTATAAAGGTACTTAACTGCTTTTATTGTAAAACACACTTCGACGTTAATATAACAGTCAAACATTGCAAGCAAATAAGGATTATATGGAACAACCCAACGATTATCCAAATCATGCCCTCTAACTTTGACCGTTATTCCATTGTCAGACCGTCCGTATTTCGGGAAGAAATCATTTACAACAATTGTGTTTGGCACAAAGTGTTTTGGGTAATTATTCTTGCAGCAACCATTTTTTTCATGCATACATTTTTTGGATTTAGAATTCTACACGCTCCATGTACCATATGTTTAACAATAGCTGTATACAGATGTAGATTTCTGTCTTTATCAGGCAATTCAGCAGAGACAATCTCATCAAAAGATTCTGGTGCATATAACTTCCAATCTTGACGCAATATAATAAAAAAATGTGCATACGGAAGTCCTCTTTTTTTATGTTCAATAACATAGACATATGCAGAAACTTTTCCAAATATTTCTCGCTTGAATAGTTGATAGTTTAGCTCTTCTAACTTGGCTCTAAAGACTCGAGCAATTAAGTCAGGCCGATTTTGAGTTTCTTCATGTGGTTGTAATTCATTTGAAATTTCTTTCCAATTTGGATTACATGTGATAGTAAAAAAGAAATCTAGTTTGCTATACCGTTGGACCAAAGTCATTGCTTCCATATATCTTTTTTGTATGTCTCTTGGACTACCAATAAAGATGAAGGCAAAATCACACGCTTTCCAACTCGAGAAGCATTCGTTTCTCTAAGATTAACGCTATCAACAATGCCTTGATATAATTCAGATCGAATGTATTGTTGATTGGTAAGAAAATAATCTAACCTTGATGTTTCAATCTTAACGTACATATCAACAACAAATTGTTGAAGAAGACGACCAGACAGTAAGAGGATAGACTTGAAATTTTCTCTGATTTGTAACTTGTAACGATAATATTTACGGCATAAAACAATTGGATCTTTTCTTTTTTTCTTTAACACTACAAACAAAAAAGGTGAAATAATTTAGAAAATGGCAACAATGTAAAAGGTTAGTTGTCATATTTAACTACAAAAAATTTAACATTCTTGTTCTCTTCTAAGTAATTATTCTGCTGATATTGATTGATGAGGATTGATTGTTTGAACTATGCAATTATTTGTAGACACATATGCATTTCTTCTATTAATCCTCTGTATGCCTTGATGCCATCAAACATCACCAAAAGGGAATAACAAAGTAGAGAAAGGCATCAAAAGTTCAGATTATACTACAGCAAATTAAATCTATAAAAATAAAACAATATGGGAACAAAAGAGAAATCCTAAATTTTACAAAGGTGAAAAGTTTGTAGAAGAAACACAAACTATAGAATTTGTTTACATATATTTACAATATATAACTACTGATAAAAAAGTTTAAAAAAATATATAAAAGATTTTAACATTTCAAAAGCATTTCAAAAGGAGGTAGTATTATGACAACAACATATAGTGTTAAAAACAGAGGGCATAAAAAAATCAAAAAGTGCAACCACGTTTAAGAAATACAAGTTGTTAAATTTACAATGTGAAGAAAATAAAACTTAAATATATACAAACTCTGAAGTCATCCTGATATTAAACCAAAAATTATGAAACAATAAAAATAAAAGAAATTATGAATTAGTCATATATACATACAGTTAAAATTAAAACATGTTGTTTACTATAGGATCTGAAACATATTCGAAGCAAAATATTCACATGAAAAACAATCACCTTAACTTAACAACAAGACCTCATCTCCTTAAACAGCAAATAAAAAATAAGATATATTTATATAAACATCTATAAGAAGATAACTATTAAGATAAACAAACCTTAACTAAACTAACCAGGAAAACAGTAAGTCCAGGTTCCCTGCGGCAAACATAAACAAATTAGAGGAGCTAAACAAAATGTCAGAACCAAGATTCAACAAACCAAACAAAACAACGCACATAGATACCAGAGAGAAAATGTAAAAAAACATCCATAAAGATTGAGAACCATAAAAAAGACATGAGATTTTCAAATTAGTTAGAAATCTTAATGCAACTACAAAACTCAACCATAAGACCAAGAAAAAAAATATGCAAATGCATAAATAAAAGAAATAAAAAACACAACAGAAAAAACCCATGGTCTTAGACAGAACCAACATCACAAAAGAATGTAGCCACACCGTGGTTTCAGATATAAGCGATGGAAACGATGGGGAAAATAACCACGAGAGGTAAAGCTGTCCACTTAAAGCATAGAACTAAAGAAACACAGACACAACCATTTACAAATGAACTCTACACGAGAAAAAGGACAAAAAGATTGACGTAAATCTAACAAGTAAAGCACAAGCACACGAAATCAGCCTGTTTGTAAACAAAACAACCATGCAGAAAACAACAAGGGAAAACAAACAGAATCTTTAAAATGCATAAAAGAAATAACACAAATAGATCAGTAACAACAGACGTACCACTGGAAAAGAGAAAAATCTCAGAACTCCAAGAGAATGGAAGAGTGAGCCTATGTATGTAAATGCAAAGGATATATTGCAGTTTATATAAGTGTGGACGTAAAGTAAGGACCTCAGAAGGACGCACCAAAAAAGGAGTAATAAAGGAAGAAAAGACTCATGTAGAAAATATGTAATCAGCTCAATAAACTTTTTTTATTGCCGAAAATATAAGGACGACACAAAAACCTAAATACTCAACCCATCCTTTCAAGCTGACAGACTCCCAGACAAAAAGTTAAACGGATTGAAATTTTTAGAAAAGGACAAAAAAAAAATATCTGATGAACTGGCCCACAGAAACAAAAAACAATTGATTAAAACGGTAGCAACAGAAAGCTCCATACAGGGAAATTGGAATTGAAATGGACCAGACAAACGAAAAAGGAACAGTAAAATTAATAAACAAAATAAATTTAAGAAGTTATAAACTGAACTAACTGTTTCAAAGTGATCTGGTAGAATATTTTAAAATTAAAATTTGAAAAATGGTACCAAAGAGATCTACACGAATATCAAAGAAAATAAATCTTGAAAATACAATTGTCGAGACCATCAAAATACTGACAGATGGATTTAGAGTACATTAATACAGTGACCAAAGGCCAACACATCCATTTGAAACAAAACTTGGACTGCAAGAACAAAAGCAAATAGGAAATGAATGGGAGAAAACATAGGACAGGATGCATGGGAGACGAAAAAAAGATTAAGCAAATTATATAATATAACTATAGATATAGATGGAAATAAAAATAAAAGTAACGTATGTAATAGCTATTATATATATAATATAACAGATATATCTATATCTATAGAACGAGAAATTTACTGTAGATTACTGTAACTCCATGATTGTCGCTTATAGATAATAGCTATAGATATAGATATAGCTGAAGATACAGATAGAGACTACAAAAATGATAGAAGCAAAATATTAAATTGCAACTGGCAAATAAATATATCTATATCTATTAAAAGATGATAAAACTCAAACCTAACGAACTCAAAATATAACCTTCACGAAACGAAACCAAAAAATTAAAATAGGATCAAAATCTTCACTGCATAAAAAGTAAAACTAAAGAAACGATAAAAATGAAAAACGCCACATACTGTCAGATGTTGCTTGAAGTTCTCATCACAAGAACAGTTATCTAAAAAAGTAACAAATCTCCACAATTAAAACATTTATCTAAACTGCAAGAAAAAGAAAAATAGATTTTTTATTGCATTTGCGAAACAGGAAAACAAAAAAATTAGATATTTCATCAAAACTTCTACTGAAACCAAAAAGTATAGTGCATCATTGACCATAGGATGAAAACCAACCAAAAAAAAAAAAACCCTACTTTAAATTAGACCAAAATGCACCGCCAAAAATTAAAACTTTTATCAACAACAACCAGAAGATGACAGAAAGAATCAAGGAAGAAGACCAGGAAGACAACCCGAACGAACACAAGACGAGAAGCCCAAAAAACAAAAAAACTATCAACTTCAAAACAACACCAAAATGCACCACCAAAGACGAGAACTTTGATCAACTGTCACAAAAACAGCACGGAAAAAACAAAGAAAAAACACCGAAAGACAACCCAAATGGCACCCAAAAATGAACAGCTCATCATTGACCACCGGATCAAATTGGAAATAAAAAAAATGTAAATTTTACAGAAACTAAACCAAATCCATAGATATCACATAAACTACACCACCAAAAATCGAAACTCTCATCTATCATCACCACAATAATACCACGGAAAAAATGTACCGATTACACGGAAAGCCAACCCAAATGCCATTTTATACACTGGGTTTTAGAAAAATGAAGCACATCATCGACCACGGGATCAAAAAAAAAATAGCAAAAAATTTTGAACTCCGAAACAAGCCCAAAAAACACCTCTAAACAGCAACAAAACACATAAAAAAAACACCCGAGAGAACCAAACAGAAAAAACCAAACTGCAATTCGTTCATATCTTTCCAAAATCCCAAAAAAAATGGCAACTTTTAAACAACAACAACATCCCACCGAAACAAAACAACCAAAATGAGTAAGAAAAACTCCAGAAAAGAACCAAATAGGAACTTGTTCACACCCTTCGAAAATCAGTAAGAAAAATCTCAACTTTGAGCCACACCAACATCCCAAACCAAACGAAACAACAGAGAAAACCTACAAAAAACCCACAAACCAACCAAAGGCCCTCCCTCTTCGACAAACACCGCCGAAAATAGCAAACAACATACTCGCAGAAAAGTCAAAGTAAAGATCAACAGCAGACCAAGAAAAGTAAACACCAACAGCCACACGTAGAGAACGAAAGAGAAGGAGAAGACGAGAAGGCGAAAACCTAGAAAAACAAAGAGAAGAGAGAAGACCAAAGAGAAATGGGCGAAATGAGAGAGACAAGCGGAATGACCGAAGCAGAGCCCCTAAATATCTAATCGAACGAAAAGATAAAAAACACCCCCAATGCACAGAAACAAACCGCAATAAATCGAAGGGCAAAAAAGACCGAATCACATGCACGGGAACGAAAAATGGAACGAGAAATTTACTTTAAATTACTGTAGCTCCCTGATTGCCGCTTATATAATAGCTATAGATATAAGAAAAAGATGATGTTTGTCACCATTAAACACAAGATCGAGAGTTGTAGGTACAATTTTACGAGTCATCACATAAAAGTGCAAACATGCTTTACGTAGTTTCTTAATTATCCTTAATATTTTAATTTTTATAAGCTGAAGGTGCTTTATTTTATTTTAAGTATTTGTATTTTGGAGCACTCGTGCAAGAATTAGATCGATACATGTAATTTGGAATTTTAGGACACTTTTGATATAGAAATAGTTTTATCTCATCTTATCTTATCATTATAATTTTTTTAAATTTTTACACAAAATATAATAAATAATTCAACTTTTTCAAATATACAAATAATAATAATATTAAAAAATAATATTTGAACAATATTTTATTTAACTTTTAATTTTCATCTAAAACTATCTCATATCATCTTATTATCCAAACGGTCTAATAATTAATATGTTGTTAGAAATATAATTAAAATAGTGCTTCATTCATCATGATTACGCGTATTTAACTTTAGAATTAATATTTTTAAAATAAAAAGTCTACTTGCAACCGGTTTGGATAACTGGCGCGGAACTGTGGCCTATGCGGCACGTATGAAAATGGCGTCGTGTGCGTTCGTTTTGTTGCTTACATCAAACAATTTCATTTCAGTGGCATTTACATTAACGTTTCTCCCACTCAATCCTCTCGCCACCCACATCTTCTGTTCTGGAAGCTTCTAGGTTTGCCACTGTCGGGCCGGAGAGTCCTGGAATGATCGGATCGGAACCTGCATCATAAATTCTAGCAATAGCCTCCTCGATATCAAATTTTACGTTCTTGTCTATCAGATCCTCAATTCTGTCCCCTCCATAGTTTGCATCCTCAAGAGGATCCCTTCTCAGTAATTCCACACCCCTTTTGTCCAAAACCCTAGACCCAGCAGCAAAATCCTCCTCTCTCACGTCGCCAGCTATCAAATTCTAAGAAGATGTTATGAATCCATTAAAGTGGGCAAGGTTTTTTGAAAAGGAGGGGAATTTTAAGGCTCCGGCGTGAGGTTGAGAAAAGAAACGAGAAATAATGAAGGAGTTCGCATAGGTTCTGTCGAAGTGAAGAGTTGAGAAGCTGAAGAAGTTTAAAGAAACTGGAAACGATGTTGTGGAGTTAATGTTTGTGTGAATTCTGAGGCGTTTTGGCTTGGATGTTTTTAGTATTTCATTAAGGTCTGTTGTAGGTGCTACGCACCATTTCAATTAGTTGAGTCAGTGAGTCTGTAAAACACAAGGGCATTAGTCTGTCATGCTTTTCTATTTTACTATCAGATCAAGTTAGTTATATCTCAATTCTGTTAGAGGCAATGCATTAAGGCAATGATGGAAAACATTGTAAGGCATCGGGAATCTTATTGAGGAAATTCTGGAAGGAGGTTTGGGAGCCCTCGAAGCACTCCCATATGAATACAATTTCTCTTTAGCAATTTATCAAATAGTTTGTGTGCGATCTGTTCTTCCACTTGCAACAATCATCTTCTTCCTTCATTCATCTTTCCTTTTTACAACAGCATCACAAGCGGGTATTTAACAGAGGAATCGGCCACGACAATGGGAGTGAGCTCGCGCGTGGGGTCGATGGCGTGGGGAGCTAGGTTTTGGTCAGAGGGAAGATTGGGCGCAGCGGAATTCAAGTGAGGGGCTCCATAAACAATCTCTTCGTCGTCGCTATCAGTCGAGCGATGGAGAGACAGCGGCTTATGGGACGCCAGGAAGGAATCTTGAGCTGTGGATGACAATGTTGATGTCGAAGCAAGGTCGGAGCACGTCTGTGTATAGATATCCGAACTCGTCGTCATCTTCCATTAGAGAGAGAGTTAGAGAGAGTCAACCCTCCTGTTTGCACATTTCATTCGGTATTTTTTTTTAATATTAAATTATCTGACGCCACATCAGTTGGTTCCGCATCAACGATTGTATGTAGAAGAATTGTTTTTANAGAGTCAACCCTCCTGTTTGCACATTTCATTCGGTATTTTTTTTTAATATTAAATTATCTGACGCCACATCAGTTGGTTCCGCATCAACGATTGTATGTAGAAGAACTGTTTTTTAAAAAAGCATATATATTAACAAAAGTGCTACAAACAAGCACAAGTCTCAGCCTGCCTGCGAACTCCACTGAAGTGGCAAATGCCACATTAATAATTATATGTTAAAAAAATAAAAGAAGAAGCTTTGTTCATTCAAGCTGGGAAGGAGAGGACGTGGCGGCAAACACCATTTCGTTTTCTTCCTCAGCTTCAATTCTCTCACAATTTGGTTCAGATTTATTCAATTGAACACCAACTGAACAAATATATTTGTTTTTTGTTGTTGTGGAGGACCTTGAATTGACTTCCAACAGGAACCAACTTGCAGAAGACATGGCACATTGTCTCAGGCTAATTTAACAAGATAATTATAAGTACAATTAACTTCATATACTGCCAAAACAGGAAAAATGGTTCATTTCATGTGGCTAGTAATAGAGGAAGAAAGGTCAACACGCATCTATGAAAAGACAAAGCACCTTACCGAACAAGTACTTGGATGTATATTGACCGAAAGGGACCCCAACTAATAAATAAAATAATGTCATGCAAATAAAAATTTAATAAAAAGTTCATTGATAATATCTGGATCTGTCTCCATTTTCTAATACAAATACTGAAGTTCTTTAATTTTATACTATATTTAAATATATCTTCTAGATGCTCATGTCAAAATCAAGCATAAAGTTTTGAAGATTAGGGGGCGGGCAAGAAAAGAGGGTGACTGTCAATGTGTTCATTCGTCAAACCATTGAAATGGACTTCTTGGCCTTATCCTAGTGGAGTTTCCTCATATTCAATTTCAAAATGTATGGAATCATATTGTTGACCACATTCCACAACTCTACTTACAAATTTAATCTATTTTCTATGTATGTATTATTGTCCAATTTCATGCTCTTAATTTATGGGTATTTGTTTTTATTATTAATTTGATGATGGGTAAGGTCTAAATGCCACGAGTAACAACATTAGTAAGAAAAATATAGTGCCTAATGTAGGCTGTAGAAAGGTTTGAATAATATTTGTCACACATTAATTACCTCCACAAATAATAATAATAAGAATAATAATAATAATAATGTACTTTGGTAAAAATGGAGAAGATCTAAACTTCAGTCTCCTTCAATTGCCCTATCTTATCCTTTTTATTTAAAAAAAAAAAAACATTGAAATTCCATTTAGGCCATGTTTGAATGTTAAACTGAATTGAATTTTTTATGAATAATAATGAGTTAAGATGATAAAATAAATTTTGTAAAGTCCAACTAATATAAGTTTAGATGTGTTTGGATGTTAATATAAGTTTAGATATATTTAGGAGAAGTTAAAAAAATTATAGATCCTATGTATAAAGAGGTGTTGAGTTAAAAAAGATTATGAATTCTACGTATAAAGAAATTTTAAGTTGAGATGAATTTAATAATTTAAAAATTAAATATTTAAATATTAAACTCAACTTAAAATTAAATTGAATTAAAATAATCTCATTCAGTTTAAATTTCAAATGAGATCTTAATTTTTATTTTCAAAAACTTTATTGGAGAAAGGGAGGACCACAAAACAAAAAGGAAAAGTATTGATAGAAGCCACTGTTTGCAGTATCTATTTTGCACACACCATGTGGTTTCATCCAGACCATCCATTTCTTAAAGTGAGAAAAAAATAAGAGGAAGAGAAGAAGCCACATAATAAGTGTAAAGTGTACACTCATAATAATAACTTCTATGTAGCATTGCTCAGACAAAAAACAATGGGAATGAGGATGGCTTGGACAACGCGACGTTCCCTGAATCTGCCACCCGTGACTGCCACCGACTTCTCTTTTGTTGGATTAGCATGCGCCAAACAAGGATGGAAGGAAAGCATATCCTTTCAGATCTTTCTTCGACATCGTATTTGACTTCTATGGACTTTTATCAGAAGCCATAATTGTTGTCACTTCTGCCATGGGTCCACTATATGAGCCTACCTTGTCCACCATTTCAGGCCCTTTCATGGGTTCATTATTTTGAATGAAAGGAAATAATTGGGCATCCAGGCCCATGACTTCGCAAGGTGTGAATGGGCCTTTCTTTTATTTGATCACTCTCACGGGTTTTATTTTCTATATATACGATTCTTTGTTTGCAATGTCTATTGTATAATCTTTGTTTAGAGTGTACTAGTAAAAGTTTTGACTTTTAAGTTAGGTCTTCATATGGCATGCTAGGGATGGGATACACTTAGTCCAAACTTTTTAAGTCTATATTTAGGCTCCACCGTTGTATACAAACTATTGATTATCGTTACTGACATATGTATAGAACGTGATCACTCATACTCACATTCACACGTGTATATTTTAATATTATAATTAACTGAAATTTAAATTTTTTCATCACCAACCGCCTTAGTGATGAGAATTGTTCTCTTCAATGACCCGAGGGCGTAAACCTCAGCATAATTGAGTCCAAAAAGGAAACCTTCCAATATTATCAAATACTAGCCATTAATTCGTTTCAATTGGCACTCAACCTCAAGAAATAAGTGCAAAGAATTAAACCAAATAGATTAATAACTCAAGGGCACAAGTCTAATATCAACAAGATAAAGTCATGAGACCCTATCGACTATATATATATATAAATATTTATGTATGTATGTATGTATGTATGTATATGTATATGCCTTCCAAGTGGAATCATGCAAACAATATCATTTGTTTCACCTATGAATACCAACTAAATGATAAAGCAGACAGTACTTACTACACTCGTTGAGACTCTTTGCATATATCAATAAAATATTGACAGAATTTAGCAAATATCCTCTGGATTTTTATTTTTTTTTTAAAAAGATACCATTATTTAATTTTCTAATAGTACTCTCTAACTTACATATAAGAGAAGACTCGTTTGAGAGTTCATCTTGTCACTTCTCCTCTCTTTTAAAGAATATTTAGACTATGCTTTGTTGTTTAAATGATCCCGACTTATTTCATATATTCAAACAGATATTTTAATCTATTTATATTTAACATTTCAAACATATCTTAATAGTACTCACAAAATATTACTATTCATATGTTAACTCGGATAATCTGAGGTCATGTAAATCCCTTAACTGAAATTATTAATTTGGAAACTTAGAAAATATCCAAAGGGTAGTCTAGTTTTGATCTTTGACTTTGACGGAGTATGATGCTGGTTTCCAAATCCCTTGACGGAGTTATCAATATTATCACCCACAAGCCGGTTAAAGTTAATAGAACCGGTTTGACCGCTGAGTTGTTTGGTTTTGCTTGGCCCATCCGGAAACTTTTTGGGTGGTTTTTAGTAAGATCATATGGTTACGAATTTTAGTGCAATTCCAATGATTTATTTAAATTTTTATTTTTATTAATCTAATCTCTTTTCAAATAGACTGTATTTTCTTTTATCTATTATTCTTTTTATATATAATTTAAATATCTCTTTAAAAATCAAAATAAAGAAAGAGATGAAGAAATAATCAAGAAAGGCAGAGAACGACACAGGGCCGGAGATGAATTCATAAAATAAATTATGTATTGATAAACAGTATCAATCTGAATTTACATGTGGTCTGCAGTGAAGCAGGCTAGCTACGGCCGATCAAACTGTTTCCCAAATCTACAAACAATCACCTATCAAGATCACTTGGGAAACTCCATGTTTTTGTACTACGTGCAGATCCAGTTCGGCGGAGGCCACCTTGTCTGCTGGCTAACATGTTCAAACCTGTGCTAGTTTTCTATGTTCTTTTGTCTCTGTCTGTCATCCTTGGCTCAAACATGTAGCAAGTACACCTTCCCTAGCAACCAGGTGTTTAGCTTCTGCAATGACCTCCCTTATCTGAACTCCTTCCCACATTGGAACTACAACCTATCTTCTGTGAGCCTCCAAATCGCATTCAAGATGACCGGGGTCACCCCGTCTTCATGGACTGCGTGGGCAATCAACCCCACCGGTTCGGGCATGAGGGGAGCACAAGCACTTGTTGCTTACCAGTTTTCCAATGGAAGCTTGAGCTTCTACCCGTCCCAGATCACAAGTTATGCTACAGCCTACAACCATGGCGCAGAGCAATCTGACTTACGCTGTCCCGGAGTTGACAGCAACGTATTCGAATAGCGAGATTGTAATCTATGCTACCTTGGCACTTCCCAAAAGCACCACCACATTAACCATGTTTGGCGAGTGGGTCCGGTTAAAGGTGACAAACGAGAAGCGCATTCGCTGGATGACGCTAACACCAATTCCAAGGGAGTTCTGAATCTCCAGTCGGGGGATGCTGGAACGAGCGGAGGGGGAGGCTCAAGATCCAGAGATAAAAATGCATGTGAACAGAAACTTGCTCCTTTTTGGTTTTCTTGTTCTTTTTACCTAGTTTTTTTTATGTTTCGTAAATTGGTGTTTTAGTTCCACGGTGATTTTTTCTTCTTCGTTC
>QEOT01005317.1:169005-182480 GCA_003123785.1 Pterocarya stenoptera | reverse complement strand
GGTAGCGTAATGAATGGTACAATTTTTGCTATTTCACATCAGGAAATGTCTGGTTTTTGGATTTCTCGTATTGAAATGTTCTTCAAGGCTTTGAATACTTTCGTCAGAATTACTTCATCGGCCAAAGTTCTAAAAGTTATTGGAACGAAATCTCAGGTCCATGGAGTGCTAAATGTCTTCAGCTGGGGTATCTTGATGCCTATTGGAGTTATGATAGCAAGGTACTTGAAGGTATTCGAATCCGCAGACCCTGCATGGTTTTATCTTCATGCCAGTTGCCAAACCACAGCTTATGTTATTGGAGTTGCTGGAGTGGCAACTGGTATTAAGCTTGGAAACGACTCTGCTGGTGTCGAACAAACCAAGCACAGAGTAATTGGCGTTCTCCTTTTCATCCTCGCCACACTTCAGGTACCCGAGTTTCTTCCCATACAACCAATCAATCAATCTTATTTTACGTATTATTTCCTAAACAAAATGTGACTATTTCATTATCTGGCTTTCTAACAGAAAGATTTGTGTTCATGTGTAGGTGTTTGCTCTGCTTCTGAGGCCAAAGAAGGATCACAAGTACAGATTTTACTGGAATATTTATCACCATTCAGTTGGGTATCTAGTAATCCTTCTCAGCATCATTAACATATTCGAAGGATTTGATATTTTGAAGCCGGAGAAGAAGTGGAAGAGTAGTTAAATTGCCATCGTTGTGATTTTCATTATCAATATTGTGTGGGTGGAAGCGTATACATGGTATCTTGTTCGGAAGAAGACGTCGGAGAGCGCGGGAAAGACGCATCAGGGCGCAAATGGAGCAAATGGATATGGTGCAAGGCCAACACTGTTTGCTTAGAATATTGCAGTTTTCCAGATAGAGGATGTGATTTCTTTTTGTTTCAAACGTATTCACTTTATATTAAACTTCATATTAAACTTATCACTACATCCATGTTTTCTCCTGATTTACTGAAAATTCCCATCTTATTTCACTGTTTCATGTCACATAACTAAGCATTATTGCAGTATTTGGTGCCTAGTGAGCATAATCTTTTTGGTGAATACCTGCTTAGGCGAGATGGTTCCAGTTTGGCATTCCGGCTTGATAAAATACTTTAAAGGGCAGCAGACAGCAGTTCACATGAGCCTGTTCCTGCGCAATGAGTTGATTAATCTATAGATACAAACTCAATAAAGGTTTTAAATAGGCTGGATTGTTTTGGGGGGAATCATTCAAGCCACCACTTGTCAATAATTTAAGACAAATTGTATCTATAAAGAATTATGCTACATGTCATCTTTAATCTTGTAATCCCTATTCACACCTACTGTTGTACATCAACAGATAAAATCATCTCAACCCATCTCATCATTACAATTTTCACAAATTTCAACATAAAATACAATAAATAATTCAACTTTTTCAAATTCCAAAACAATAATAATATTAAAAAATAATATTCTAACAATATTTTATTCAACTTTCAACTTTTATCTAATACCATCTAATCTCATCTCACTATCAAAACCCCACCTTAAAATGTTTTCCAACAACAGATATGATCTAAGATAATTTATGATCAAAAATAGCATTTATCATCCAGAAATACTTCGTCATATTTCTTGAAAAATCTTTGGTCAATTTCTTGCTCCTTAGTTAGGAAGCTGATAAAAGCTGTGGATGTATATCTAATACCATCTAATCTCATCTCACTATCAAAACCCCACCTTAAAATGTTTTCCAACAACAGATATGATCTAAGATAATTTATGATCAAAAATAGCATTTATCATCCAGAAATACTTCTTCATATTTCTTGAAAAATCTGTGGTCAATTTCTTGCTCCTTACTTAGGAAGCTGATAAAAGCTGTGGATGTAACTAAAATATCAATACTAATCTCTATAAAGGTTTGGGAATAATTTGAAGGGAATATATATTCAATATTGCGAGTTGCCATCTCAACTGATTTGGCACTGGAAAAGGCCCCGCGAATTTGAGGAATCGTTGTATTTATTAAACATCACTCAGCCAATGCATGGAACATGATGGAATCATTAAAAACATGTTGCAAATACTTCTTGGAACATGGGAATCAAACTAAACTATACCAAATAAACTGTATCCCAGGTTTCAACAATCAGTTTTGTGTTCTCTCATTCGGATTGTCGTAAAACCTCAACAAATGCATCCTTGACGAAAGGGTTTGAAGCTGCTACTCGCTGGGCTGTGATGTCAAAATCTTTACCAGATCTGATGAACAACCATAAAATGTTAAGATTGATAAAATATTTGGAAATATCTGTGCTTGTGAAAAACCACCCCATTGCAAGTCCAACTCACGAATTGCTTTGTGAAGGCCCAGAGGATAAATATCAATAGGTGTTGACTATTTAACTACATCGTTAAAAGGTTGCTATGGGAAAATGCTAATCCTCTCTAGAACATCCTGTTTTCCCTCCGTCGAGAAACAAGAAGAAAGCATATTTAAGTATGTTACTTACGGGTCATATACAACTCCTCCAGCTTCTTGTACAATCACAGCACCACCTGCAACATCCCTGCGTATGAAAGTGGACCGTGTCAATCACATATCATATCAGAACTCATTTGAGAAGAACAACGTCAAACGAAGAACCATCAAACAAAAAAATCACAAAAAGAATCAGGCCATTCCAATCAAACTGATAACCTCGCTGAAAAGTTAAAATGTATCATACCAAGGACCCCCAAAGCCGATTTCAAAAAATAGGTCAAGCCTTCCACATGCAATCCCACAGAGATTTAATGCACAAGAGCCACACATCCGAATGGATCTCACCTGATCAGAAGAGAAACTAGTATTCATAAACAGACACCAATGCATGTTATAAATCCCAATAGCAATGGTGAAATGATTATAGTTTACCTTGGAAAGTAGACTATTGATCCTGTTTGTAGAAGCATCCAATGTCAGCTTATCACGTTTAGTACCAGCCTGCTCTTTCAGGAGAAAGCTTTAGTTTTGAAAATGTTTTCTTGATGGCCAAAACTAATGTGTTTATGAATTTATTGCACCACAGTGAAATCTGAAAGACATTCTGGAATTTTTAAAGCATATATCTCTCTACGATATGCATGAAGCCAAATTTCAGCCTTTTCATAATGAAATACAAGCGAGAAACTAAGTTGCAGATTTGTATATTCACGTGCCATGAACCAGGGGCACATCATATATGCTCACTGGGATTTTTCAAACACAACTGTTTTTTATTCTTCTCTCCACCTTTTCTTGTTTATGTACAAGGAAGGGGGTGTACAATGGATGAAAATAGTTTCAAGAATTGGAACCAATTACAAAAGTTTCTTTTATATGTCTTTGACCACAGGCTTAAACCCCCCAACCACCCCCACCCCCAAAAAGAAAAAGTACTAATTAAAAAAAAGGGCAAAAGACTCCTGAATTTAGAGCTATAGCTTGTGAAGGAGAGCAGAGTTTCATCCACTTGGTTTGGGCTTATGACTTTGTTACTAAAGCTCTATAGAGCTCATGTTTTCCTAATGTGCTTTCCCGGTTGGTAGAATACCCAAGAGACTACAAGAAGGCGACAAAAGTATAATAATTAGAGTGTTTTGTATCAAGAATCGATTCCATTGTATACTTACGTACCTCAGTTGCAAGGAGAGACTTCACAAGTTCAGGTTGAGATGATGCTGCAAAATTGCATAACAAAAGCATGTGGCTGTTAGAGGTTCCTAGGATTAGTAAAGGAGAAACCAAAAACTGAGAGGTTAGCAAAATCAAACTCACCTTTTATAGGGTTTCCATTGAGAAAAGCACCTTTTCCACGTATGCCAGTGAAAAGCTACATATCAATAACCCAAATTTATACATCTCAGCCAGCAGTACTTATTGAAACATGTTTCGACTGTCAAATTTATGTGTTTGACAGAACTATACAGAGAAGCTAGGGCACCTCAACAGCAAAAAAGAAAATTGAAAAAATGTTGATCATATAGACTCTGTGACTTCCACAGGTTAATTGGATCATAGTAGACTATTAGAGTCATGGGCAACAAGTATGACGGAGGGAGAAAACAACTTATTGCTCACTGACAATTGTGTTAAATGACAAACATGAAGACAAAAAAATCAGTGAATATTGTGCACGTGGTTGAGTAAGAGTAACAGTCCACATGTGACGAATATACCTTGGGAACTACAGAGTCCATCAGTAAAGTGATTGGATGATTCTGCATGTCTCTTTATATATTTTGAGCCATGAAGTATTAGATTCTTGTACATTATCCTTATATGTGGGTTCTGCACATTAACCCTATGCCTCATTGACTGGTCATTATGGTTTATCACTTGTGTCAAACATACATGAAACATTAGAATTCTCACCTCATCCATTATTGGATTGTAAACAACACCAACTGTAGGAACCTTTCCAATTGTAAGACCAATGGAAACACACACAAAGGGAAACCTACAAAAATTGAGTCGTGTCAAATCTAACAGTGAAAATGACTGAATACATTAAATAGAAAGGATCACCTTCAATAAAACAAACTTATATTTACCCATGGACAAAGTTAGTGGTTCCATCCAGCGGATCAACTATCCATGTCGGTTCATCAGTCAGATCCACAGTACCAAATGCAGCACTAGTTTCTTCACCAATGAACTAAGAAGAACAACAGTTGGAACCAGTTCAGAAATTATGAGGAGATAAAAACACCACATTTTGAGCACTAAATTTAACTTTCTCTGATGCATGAAATGAGTAATGCGATAAGTGTTAACCTTGTGTGTGGGGTAAAGCTGCTTGAGATGACTGAAGATAAGATCTTCGCATGCCTTATCAGTTTCGGTAACCAAATCTACCTGCATTCCACAATAAACTCGTAATTTATAAGTTTATTGCTTCTCCTCCGAATTCCAGTTAACATCCTCAATCACAGAATGAACCATTGAGTTGCTATAGAAAATAGAAGGATAACAAAATAAAGAATATGGGTTTCTCACACATCACATGTTTGACTGTGGTCAAAATAAAAAAAAATAAACACCTCAACTACTCTATTTTCCGTTTTAATAAAAGAAAAAAAAAAAACAGCTCTAAGAGTATCAATTTTGTGAACATGGTGACAAAAATTTCCATAATACTTCTTATCAAAGAGAAGCATGGGCAACAGCATATCCAACAATAGCATGGGGTACATAAAAACCTCAAAAATCATATGGCTATGCAAAACGTCTACTGGTATGCTGAATGAATCAAACAACATGTATACTTAATTCGATAACTTGCATTTACCAGATAAAGAAAACATATAAAGGGGAGAAAAAGCATGAGCTATGGCGCACCAATTATTGAAGAAAGAAGAAAAAGACATACCACGCCTTTATGCTCCACATGTTTAGTTTGATAGAACCCCTTACGGATTACCTGAGAAATTAAATATTTTTGTAACACAACAGAACAAAAGACGAGGAAAATGAAAATCAGATTAACAAAAAAAAAAAAAAAAAAAAAAGGACTTTGGATTGTCAAACCTCGCCAGCTCTCTTCGCTGCATCAATAGCAGATGCGAGGAAGTCTGAGAGCGAATCTGCAAGCCAAAGAAGTTGGTAGAAAGAATACAAGAAAGTAAGGAACAAAAATTTTAATGAATATCAACGAGAAAATGCTTAAAGAATTTGGACCAAAATAAATAAATAACAAGTGCGTAAGAGACGGTGATGGGATCCTACCATTTTCGGCCATTTTTTAAGTTTCTGAAGGAGAAGAAGAGAGAACTGAGGTAAAATCAGACGATGCTACGAAAGGCGCTGGTTTTGTCTTCTAGGCACGCTCTACAGCAACAAAAACAACATATCCCATGTGTTTATATAGCAAATGAATTTGGAATTTTTTATGTAACAGCATGCCCCTACAGTTACTCGGGTACACTGTAACATCCAGAAATTCATGATACCTCGCACTCTCCCACCCAAGCAAAGGTCGAACAATTCGTGGGTCTGCCCAAAAAAGGAATATGAATATGCTCTTATGCTTGTTGGAAATGTTTATTATCGTCAATTAATGCATATGTTGGGGATAATCTGATAATCTTCCTCTTTCTAGCTTTGGCATTTGTTTTGCCCAAATCAAATGGCAGCAAGTGAGTTTGGAGGTATGCAGGAAACTTCGCATCTACTTCACACTTCACTTCGTAGATCTGTTAAATGTGAAGTACGAGAGGAAGACGGTTCCCTTTAATAATTGAGAGAGAGAGAGAGAGAGGCCACTATTGTCATTGCCAAATAAAGAGAATCCATGCATGGAATATGCTACTGAGATGCTGCTTCGTTGTTCTGATTCTATTCACTCGTGATTCACACGCCATTACTATGCCCATCTGAGAACTAGAACTGGTACATTCTCAATGGATACCTCCTCCTCCAAACCTCGATCCCACATAACTTTTGACACTATATTAGGGTTTGGAAACTCACTACGGCACACTCAAACTAGTGCAGAACATCGAATGGAACCTTCGAGGCCAGCTGATGTTTGTCAGACAATTTTCAAGCCTTGCAGGACCCCCTATTATTCGAATATCTGAACAGGCAGAATACAGCATTAAACTAACTTCTTCGGTTTATTTATCTACCTTTTTACAGAAATATATTTAGATTACAGAACAGAACCATTAGGAACTGAAGGATGGGAAATATAAATAGAAAACATGGCCCCCGTCAGTTTTTGATAGCATGTAATGCTGGGGGCTATAACACTATAAAATTCACAATTGCGTAGAGCAAGAGAAACTCTGGTGACTTTGAAACACAACAAAGCTCCCTCATGGGTCGTCTCTAGATTCCACAGGTTCCAAAGAAGCAATTTCTTTCACAACTTGAGCTTTGTCAGCCTCAAATTCTTCATCCACTGCAACAAAGCACGCTAAATTGTAAAGACTGGTGCCAACTGCCAAGCCGACCATTACATAGTTAATGATGATCCATCTCTTACCTTTATCGGTTTTGAAGTCAGCAAACAACCTTATAAGCTTGCTTTTGTTTGCAACGAGTATGCTGATGATGTCGGGAGGTTTGTTTTGATTAGCAGCAAATAGCTGTAAAAATGTAAACATCTAAACATAAATAATTGTAGCACTTGAAAGTCCATTAGTTCAAAATGCAGCCTGACATAAAATATAGTACCTTGAACACATGAAACGCTTCTATCTGGATGCTCTTGCTGGACTCCTGCAATCGAGGGAATCCAATCATTATCACACAAATTTCAGCTGAACTAAATATTCTAACTTTTGGTCACTTCAAATGAGATAAATATTTTTCCACTTTTTTTGGGTCATCAATCAAACAAAGATGAATATTCTTCTTTTAATAAGTAAAATATGATGAATAATTTAGCTCCCCCTTCGGGTCATTATTAGTTCATCTCATAATCCAACAGGGATATCCTTTTCTGATAAATTAGGGATATCTTGGTGGTTCAAAATCTGACGGTCATGCCATGGGTGAGTCCTAAGGGCCCTGCCATGGCATGGTTCCACTGTCATTAAAAAAAAAAAAAAAACAACCGACGGTCATGTTACCTAGAAGGGGCAGAACAAAAAGTTGCCATCTAGGCAAGAGGACCGATAGAAAATGAAATCGATGCCCTCTCAAAAGGAGGCCAAGAGTATAGCAATTTATGGCCATTTACTAGCATAAAAATGGAAAGAATACCAAGTGCATCATAAACTGACATAAAATTATAGTGAAGGTCTGTAGCAATTTAAAAAAAAAAAGAAGGAAATATTAAGGAATCTGAGAGTATCGTACTCTGAGAAGATTCATAAGAATCCTCAAGTTGTCTCTTGAGCTCACATATCGAGTCATAGTGGCTGAATTTGAGCGATCCAGTAGTATATCTCCCAACAACTGTAACAAATTTAAAAAAAAAAAAAAAAAAAATCCCTTTTCAGCAAACATAAAGTCATGAGTTACTAACAGTAATTTCCCAAAGACNGGGGGGGGGGGGGGGGGGGGGGGAGATCTTTTTTATAAGTATTGGCCTAATGTTGGTTAAGTTGTATGCGGTATTTCCAGGATCAAATGACAATGAAATCAGGATAGCCATAATGGTAGATATACGTCCAAGGCTCCGACTTTACATCTTTTTAATTTATTTTTTCTTTTCTTTCCATTTAAATATTTGGCCAAAGGTCAACCACTGGTCATACCTTGATTGCTTGTCGTCTCGTGATGTAATTAGCAGATTCCAGTAGCTTTGAGTTATACTCTGCAAAGAACTGAAAACAGCAAATCATGATCAATCAAAACCTTGAGGCAAGCTTTGCTCCTATAAACACATTTGAATGGGTGATTCACTTCATCCTTTCTCATTAGCTTAAGCTTTCACGCGACAAGCAGTTATTATCATGGTAACAAATGATCCTAATATCAAACTCAGCCTCCATATAATGTTTCCCATTAACTTAGCCTTTGGGGGTCTAGGTCCACACATAAGAGAGGTATCAGAATATTTGATCTAACTGTTAAATTCACCCATTCTAAACAAGTGGTAATTTTATGAGCACCACATTAATAGGAGTTTCCAACTATTTGGCAATAATGAAAAGAACAGCAACAAGAATAGCAAGAAAAGTTTANCTAACTGTTAAATTCACCCATTCTAAACAAGTGGTAATTTTATGAGCACCACATTAATAGGAGTTTCCAACTATTTGGCAATAATGAAAAGAACAGCAACAAGAATGGCAAGAAAAGTTTTNTCCAACTATTTGGCAATAATGAAAAGAACAGCAACAAGAATAGCAAGAAAAGTTTTAAAAAAAAAATAACAGCATTTTTGGAAACAAAAATATGCTATGCAGAAATTCAATTACTATGACAGCCATACTCAAATGTAAAGCAAACATCAATCAAAGACTTCATCAAGCATGAGATCTTCAAAGACAAATTAGGGTGTTTGTGTGTAACAACATAATCAAAGTGAAAGAAAATTACCCAGCCATAATTCTTTGAAAGAAACTCAGCAACAGTCGATTTATGCCTCGTCAGGAGTTCCTGCAATAAAAATTGTGCAATCACATCAGAATGACCCTAGTGCAATTGTGACATTTTAAGTGTGTGAACTAAACAAAATTACAGAGAAAAGGGCCCCAATACTGCCAAGAGAAACTTCAAGAGAATATTAAAAAAAACTATTTATATATTATAACAAGCAAAACGATTCTATGCAGAATTATGCAATACAGAGATTCTCTCAATCATGATATTAGATAATTATGGGCTAGGAGACGCACTATTATTTGGGTAAGTAGGAGATGCACTTACAAGAAAGAACAATGATATCTAATTGGCAAAAAGCTCAAGCATTCAATATAAATGCTTTGGCAGAATGGGAAGCACATTGACAGCCCAACTTAACAAAGGGCTGCAAAATCATGCAGTCCTAACTTCTCATATAGGAAGCCCACCAGAGTACTAGCAGAAAGGTAGTTTCCTTAATAAGAAAAACTTTTTTTTGATAAGTAAATTATTAAGAAAAACTTAAACTTGAATCAACAGAGAAGCAAAGATTATGATTCATGGGTAGAACTGACAGGTAGACTCAACCTTAAATGTTGCAGCAGCATCTGCAGCAATGTCAAAATTTGGAAGTTGAATATAATCAAAAAACTTCTTCATGTGCTTAGATTCCAAAACATATCTGCAATTAAACCAGAAACGCCTTTTAATTCATAAAGCCTACACCAAGCAAACATAATCAAGAACCAGCTCGAAATGATCTGAAATAAAGAATAGATAGTTCTAACTGGGAAGAAAACATATTAATTATTTAGTAACACAGCAGCTTGGTAGAAATGCTGAAGAACTTGGTCCAGTAACGACATCTACTGGCAGAACTACTAAAACCACAGTTCAATCGTATTAATAAGATTTTCTTTTACCTATTAAAAAAAACTACTAACACCACAATCGCTAGAGAATTTATAGTTACATTAGATCAAAAAGGCAAAATCCATGCTATTTGCTCACCTTGCAACAATCTGGTGACGAATGCACTCCCTCAGCATTGCACCATAGTGTAATGCCATGTCTGTGTCTTCATAACTAAAAGGAATAACATTCTACCATTAGGACGAAGATTAACATCAGCCAATTGAATCGCTTATACTGGTAATTGCTTACCCTTCTGCCAAAATATCCATTAGATCTATGTTTGCTTCCAAGTAATCAGATGCAATTAGTCTTGAATGAACTTGTTGCCTTTGCAAATTTGCAACAACTTGAGTGGCATCTTTTCGAGCCTGCAAATGATGATCCATGTAAAATTCTTTTTTTTATCAGTAAAAAATTTTCTTTAATCCAAAGAGTAGGCAAGAGCCCAAGTATACAGTACATATACAATAGCAACGCCTAAGTGTGCTAGTTTAGTGACAGATCCATGTCAAAATTTTATTTTTTTTATGAATAAAAATTTTATTGAGACGGGTAACCAGGCAAAGCCAAGTCCACAAGAAGCATACGAAAACTGAACCTATTCAATGTCAGGAACTAGAAAAAGAAACAAGAAAATCATGGACACTAGTTCCATTAAATACAATAGCCGAAGCCCACTGAAATACGGAATTAAAGAAAAAACATCTAAGTTCATCCACCGAGCATTCCTTATCTTCAAAGCATCAACCACTCCTCACAACCCAAATTCACAACACAAGGCATAAAGGGATCATATTCCAAACTGAGGCTATACCCCTTAAACCTCTCTAGCAAACAAAAAGGTCCACCACCCTCCATGTCAAAATTAATACCAAGCTACGATTAGTAGGCACAAGCACAAGGTGTCAAATAGTAGGTGTTGGTCAATAAAAATATACCATTGGGCATTCCACAAACTTTCCTGCTAATTCCATTAAAAGACTTTCTTAGTAGTATGAGGAACCTCTCAATAGTTTAATTAACCAGCTTCCAGAAATCTAGACACCAGGAAGCCAACTGAAGTTAAACTCGTCAATTATGTAACTTATAACCTGGTCCTATATACCTGGGCCCTCTTGTATCTCTTTTGATCTATAAAAATTTGTTTACCAATAAAAAAAAAAACTATACTGTAAACAATAGGTTACAAGGGAACTAGCATAATAATAAGTCTTCACTCATCACATTGGAAAGTTCATGCAGTTCTTACAGTATAACTCACAAACTAAACGTGACAACCCTAGTTGATTTTCTAAATACAGCTTTCACTCCAAGAACTAATTCATGCTTACCTCCAAGTTCAACTTCGGAAGACACAAAATCAGAAGCCGTAGTGTGTTCTCTTTGAAAAACTCCTGGGTCAATTGTGCACAAGCTTCTGCAACTGGCTCGGATTCACTATTTCCATAAAGAATTGACTTCAGCTCCCTGATATTTTTACGTAACTCCAACACCTGCTGGGAATTGCAAAGTTAAGAAGCAAGGAAAATAGCAAATTGGAGTGCATTTAATAAGCTGAGATACTCAACTGAAAAACTTACAAATACATGTAAACTAAAGTTAGAAAGATGTTCCAGCACCATATGCATTTTTTTTATAAGTACCATCGTATTTGTTTTGAAGCAGACGGATTCCTATTTTCAATATCGCACTTAATGTTTTTTTTTTAAAAGAGAAAAAAGAAAAAAAACCATACTAAGCAGAGTCTAACCATAAAGTAACCAATAATGATAGACATGAACCATTACTGTAAAAATAATCAGGATGCACAAAACATGTATCCACGAAGGTTCTCTAATAAAGTATACACTTTTTTTTTATCAAGTAACAGGTAAATATAAGTGGCAGAGGATTTTGTGAAGATTCAGCCCCGAGCTTTGGAAAATAACTTCAACCCAGGTCAGCTTATGAATTAGGGCATCCACAACCGCCAACTAAGAGAGAAGGATCACCCGTTGAATTCTAGATCTATTGCAATAGGAAATATGAATCAACGAAATTCATGGCCAGCATAATATCAGGTTTGCATAGCATCAAAGCTTAAGACAAAAAACCACCGGTTTGTTGCGTTCCATATATCAACGATATAACCTTCAGCTCTCTAAGTGATTACAAAGCATTAATATCATAGATGAGTTGTTTTATGGGCAATAATATCATATATGAATTTATCAGATGCAAATAAATAACATAGAATTGGAAGTATTAAATTGAATTTTACTGATAAAGTGTGCAAGCATTGAACGAAATTCAGCGATTGAATTTTATAAACTCCATCAACAACCAGAAATCAAGAGACACCACAACAGCCGAGCCAGATAGCACTATGACCTTGATTGAAGAAATTTTTTTTGTTTCAATGAGAAAAAAAAAAAATCTTAGACTTTTTTTTTTTACTAAAACAAATCTTTAACCGGAAAAAATAAGAATAAAAGATCCTCAAAACGCAGCATTATCTGGATCCAAAAATCCAAGCCGGATCCATTCGGACTCATTCCGCAGCCAAAGCTACGAACGGAGAGGAAGGGAGAGAGAGAGAGGGAATCGGAAACGAACCTTCTCCTCGCGCTTACTCTCACGGGAATCAGAGGTGCTGCCGCGCTGGGCGTAGAGAAGCAGATCCCGGGTCTGGCGGACAACGTCCGCAGGGGTACGAGGCTTAGACTTGAAGAGGCCCTTCATCTTCGTCTTCTCCGAAGGAAGCAGGTGCTTCCGCTTCCGCTGCTAAACTATCCTCTTTCAAGCAGCCAATGATGAACTCGGCACACAGTTTCCCCTTATGTGTATCTCTCTCTACCTCCGTCTCTCTCCTAGGGTTTCTGATCTCTAGCTGGTGCAACTTTGGCTTCCCAGACGAAGATGGCGATAACGGAGATATAAGGGATTTTTACTTCTTTCTTTTATTTTTTTTAATTATTATTATTATTATTATTAATTGTGAACTTATTCGGTTTCTATGCGAAAACGATTTTCTGTTGCTTTTTACTAAATACTGGGATCATTATTATTATTATTATATGTATTATTATTAGGTTGATTATTTATATAAAATAGTTAATATCCTTTAAAAAAAAAAAACCTATGAGGTGGAAAGAAAGTACAGATTGATAGAGGAGGTGGCCACAAAGTGGTGGACAATATAATAGCATAAGTTTATTAGAAGCACATATTTTTCGTCATAGACATGATCATGATGATCAAAAATATCTATGGAGTAGTGACAGTTTTTTCTTTTCTTTTTTTTTCTTTTTTTTTTTATATAGTATGGGTTGTAAGATAGTGAATAATGACTGATGAAAAAAAGTATTCTTTTATTTATATTTTAATACACATTGTGTGCATTATTTCAATTATTTAAAAAAATTAAAAATAAAAATCACACCTTAACTTATATATATATATATATATATTTCCAAAGTGTCTATATCTATTTATTTTCGGGATAATACAAGAGGATAAAAAAGGTTTTTGCAACCCAGCATGGCAAATGGCAAAT
>QEOT01005317.1:40928-136514 GCA_003123785.1 Pterocarya stenoptera | reverse complement strand
AGTGGCGGGATTGAAGGGAGAAGGTGAAAAAAAAAATGGAGAGAGGTTGAGAGGAAGAAACAGAGGAGTGAGAGGGAGGTGGGGGTGGATCTGAAGTGGTGATTCCTGTTTCTGCGTCTCTATCTCAACTTCTTCTACCGCATACGTGGCGAGCTGCTATTGGATTCCGATAAATGTAGGTTGTAGGAGACACCTGCAGAAAGGTTTTCTCTTGTCATAATTCAATAATTATAGAAATATATATATATATATATATATTAGCAAAGCTAGTAGATTGGGATGAAAGAACGTATGTCAATCATCACGTGAAATGTTAATTAGTAGCCATGTCAAACATATCCACCTAGACTCCAAGTTCAAAAGCATCATGACTAATTTAGCGATTAATGTCATTCTCATATGGTTTTGTATGGAAATTATTATATTGTGCTATGACCTGGTTTTCCATCTGCATGTGGGTAATTGTAAGAGAGACGTGCGGACTACTAACAGGACCACTGATCAGTGGTCCATCAATAATTCACATGCGTCCAAACGATCAATACGTGTTGGTTGTTTATGGAGAAAATTTAACCCTACAAGAGATCGTTGTTGATTTTACTTAATTCAAATTAGAGATAATAATAATAATAATAATAATAATAATAATAATAATAATAATAATAATAATAATAATAATAATAATAATAATGCTCGATACAATTTTAAAATAAAAAATTATTCTCATCAGTTAATATTCACTACCACAGACTTCATATTCTATAAAAAGCACTTTCACGCTCTATATAAAAAAAAAAAAAACTGTAATTATGTGTTGTGGGAATAAATAGTGACCGATGAATAGAATTTATCTTTTAAAATATATGAGATATATTCGATATTGTTTTTTTGGATAAGAGTGCACGCTGTCAAAGCAGTTTTATTCAAGGATGACTGGTTAAAAAACATATACGTAAGGGAACTTCTCCAATTTAAAATATAAATCAAATTACGACTAAAAATTTTCCTTTTAAATGAATGCAATATGGGTCGGAGGTGGACCTAAAGTGGGACTAGCTCGTTGAAAGTTGAAACTCACATTAAGGAACCGTTACCATTGGGCCAGTCTCCAGACCCGAGAACGAAGTATTTTGGGCTGAAGTTATTCTTCCAATGCAAAGCTTTAAGCTAATCTAAAAGTATTTCAATAGGTTTGGGGACCAAGCCCCCAAGTCAAAATGCTCCCAGTATAGATGCCATTGGGGCCGTTCATCTTTATACAACTTTTTTTTTTTCGCTTATTGAAGGCCGGTATCCGCAAACAACCGAGAAAGGCAACCTTCATTATTTTTTTTAAATTTTTATATAAAATATAATAAAAATTTTAATCTTTTTAAATTTTAAAATAATAGTAATATTAAAAAATAATATTCTAATAATATTTTATTCAATTTTTAACTTTCATCTCAATTCATCTAATCTCAACTCATTATTCAAACGACACCTTACTTTATTTGCATGCGAGTTTCACTGTAGATGATATGTTATAATTTATATAGAAATGTTTGGGTCTTGAGATTGGACCGATAGAGTCTATCGATATTTTTTTTTCCTTAGTGATTAAGTAAATATTTTTTTAATGATGTCATGAATTTTTTTTAAATGTTTAAAGATAGAAAAAAATATATATGAAAAACATTTGGCCTAAGAATTTGTTGAACTACACCCAGTGGCAGAACTATGAAAGAACTGGTGGCCATGACCCTCTAAAAGTTTGAAAAAATAAATAATACATGTTAGTTTTTTATGATTTAATATGATGATATTAATCTCATCTTGTGTTGGCCCCTTTTCTAAAAAATTATCTTAGCCCCCTCTATAAAATTATTTTAATCTTATAGATTAATTACTTATAAGTCTAATTTAAATAAATTTAATCCGATTTAAAAATAAAATAAATAAAATAGATCTCACTTAAAATAAAATCATCTAATAATATGATAATGACACGTTTTTACCATTAAAAAGAGAAGTCGGGTGGTTTTTTCGTATGGGCACTGGGCCTCTTTTCTTGTATTAAGTGGTTATTTATTTTGTCTATTAAATGGTTATTTTGTCTATTTTACGGATGGTTTCTATTATGTCTATTAAATGGTTATTTATTTTGTACTTAAAGATTAACTTTAAATTCATGTTTCATGAGTAATTAAATTTATATATATCTAACTTTATTTTATATCTTTCAATTTGATTTTAAATTTAGATTCATGAATTATGTTTAAATTAAAAACTATCGACTCATTTTTCAAAAGAAAAAGAATTTGATACTTCAAAAAAATTCTTTTAAAACTTCAAGGGTTGAACTTGAGGAAATTCTGATCTTAACTCTTCAATTGTGGAGTTTGAAGAGATTCATTTTACATCTTCAACACTTAATTTTAAAGAAGTTGATATATCTTTTCTACAATGAGATTTAGGATTACATCTTCATATGTTGGACTATCCAGTCAATCAACGTGATTAAATAAGAAGAGTTTACTTCAAAATGAGTCCATATCACATAAGCTTATCAAAATATCAATTTTCTGGTTCTGAAAAGCATCGTCGTCGTTTTCAAGCTTTTTGGTTTGTACAATTTGCTTATTGGCTAAAGCATTATCCTTCAAAGGATGTTGCATATGTTTACCTTATTATCTTTTACAATGAAAATATCTCGACGTTCTGGATGAGATATATTTATTGTCACAAGATTTAAAAGTTGGAAGAAGATTAATAATGAAAAATATTGTACATTTTTTAATTATATTGAGGGGGATCATTACTCTTATCATAATAATGCTATGAAATATTATGAGGATTTATTAAAATAATCACATCATATTGATAAAATAATGAATGTACAAAAGCTCTGAACAAATTATCAACACTCAATTCCGAGTAAAAACATTTATTGATGTTGTTCAATGGCTTGCATTTTAAGAATGTGCCTTTAAAGATTATGATGAAACCCCTGAGTCAAAAAATCAAGGTAGTTTCCTTGAGATGATTAAATTCTTGGTTTCGTAAAATGACAAGATTGGAAAACTTGTTTTAAAAAATACTCATAAATCTTCAAAATATATTTCACCCAAATTTCAAAAAGAGATTTTGGAAGTTCTTGCAAATAAAGTGCAAAATAAAATTCGTGATGATATTGAAAATTCTAAATTTTGCATTATTATTAATGAGACACGAGATTAGTCTAAGAGGGAGCAAATGGCTATAATCTTAAATTTTATTAATGATGATGGTTTTATACAATAACAATTTTTTGATATTGTACGCGTTAAAGATATATCGGCATTAACTCTAAAGATTAAAGAATGAAATATCTGTAATATTTTCTCATCATTGTCTTGATATTCAAAATATTCGTGGACAATGATATGATGGTGCTAGTAATATGTGTAGTGAATGGAAATAATTGCAAGCATTATTTATTAAAGATTGCTCATATGCATACTATGTTCATTGTTTTGCTCACCGATTACAGTGAGCATTAGTTGTTGTTTCTAGAGAGATAGTTTCTGTTTATGAGATTTTTTTCAAATTTGAATTTTACTATCAATGTGGTGGGCACTTCATGTAAACGTCATGATGAACTATATTTTGGTGAAGGAGCGGCAAAACGTTTAACCCTTAGCTCAGTTTTGGATTAAAATGATACTTATAAATCCTTTAATATTGATGATGTTTGTTGTCTTACAAAAAAGTACTATCCTCTTGATTTTTTTAAGAACGAGAAAATTAATTTAATGTTTCAATTGAAGCATTTTAAAATTGATGTGCTTACTAATCCAAAGTTTCAAAATTTGTCATCCATTGCAGATTTATGTCGAAGATTGGTATCAACTAGGGGTGAAAAAAAATCCGGTGAACAGGTAAAACAGACCGAACTGATGGGTTTGGTCCAGTACCGAGTTTGGTCCGATCCGATATCGGTTTCATTTTTCTCAAAACTGGTCGAAATCGATTTCGACTGATTTCGGTTTTTCTTTTTCTAACACAGGATCAAATTGGTTCATATATATATTTTAATTTTTTATATTGTATAAAATATTTTTTATATAATTTGTTATATTATATATAATTTATAAATATATAATTATATATAAAATAATTTTGTATTATATGAAAAATTACTAATTAATGTAATATTAAATTTTAAAATCCTACATAAATAACTATATATTTTCACTATAGTATATTGTATTAATAGTTATATTAATACTATATCACTATATATTATAATATACTATAATAAATCAATATAGCCTATAATATAATTATAATATATTACAATATATTATCACTATATTATGATGTACTATATTATATATACTATATAATTTATCGAAAAAATCCGATTGAATCGGATCGGATCTGGTAAAATCGAAAATATTGGTTTTAAGGGTGTAATTGGTGCGGTATCGATTCTTTAAATTTTAAAACCGGTATATACCAGTTTGGTTATAAAATATGTTTAAAATTGGACTGAACCAGACCGGTTATACGCCTAGTAGAGACAGAGAAATCAAAGACATACTATCTTATTGATATATTGATTCGTCTTGTTTTGATTCTTCCAGTATTTATGGCAACCAGTGAACGAGCTCTTTTTGTCATGAAGATTGTTAAAACAAGACTTTGCAACGAAATTGAATATGAGGTTCTAGCAAATAGTCTAGTTGTCTATATTGAAAGAAAAATAGTTAAGAATTTTGATTTAGATTCAATACTTGATGATTTTGTTTATTTAAAAGAAAGCAAGCTACAATTTTAGACATCCCGTGTTTATTTTGTTTGATATATTTGTATGAGTGTCTTTATGTTATTTTAATTATATATTATTCTTGACACATGATATACTTTTTTTAATACATAGCCTTTATTAAATATATTTTATTTTTATTTTAGATCTTACTATTAGAAAGTTTTATACCGCAAGAAAAATTGTATAGAAATAAAACAAAAAACATCTTATTTTATTTTTAGCTTTGCTTTGGCCCCTAAAACAAATTCATGATCCCACCACTGGCTACACCCTTGGTGGGCGTCACACTACTCGTCATGGCTACATCTTTGGTGGGTGTATCACGACTCTATGTTATATAATGTATATTGATCCTACTTCTTATGACATTATATTATGTCATCTACAAAATTTTTTTTATTTTGAAAATAATATTTGATTCAATAATTAATGGATAATACTTGTATTAGCACATCTTAATATATATTATATATCTTATAAATTGTTAGAATATACAAATCATATATGAATTGAGGAAGCGTTAAAAGCTTAAAAACATATCTTTCTAACACAGGTTGAGTTTTGCTACAAACACTCCGTCATCTCCAGTCACAATACTCGTCATCTTGTCGTGCAAGGAATTGTTTGAAATAATTTTAATCTCGTTCCATCTTATTTTATTTCTAAACATTATTCAATTACAAATACTTTCAAATTAATTATTACAACTTTTTCAAATTAATAATTACAATTTTTTCAAACTTTCAAACAAAAGATAATAAGCAATTCAATTTTTTTAAATTCCAAAACAAATATGATATTAAAAATTTATATTCTAATAATATTTTATTTTTATAATATTTTTTATTCAATTTTCTCTTTCTCATTTTCCAAAACTTAATAAATACTTAATTCAAACTATCTCGCTATTATTCACAGACTATCTTATTACTATTTATAAAATTATTATTTTATCTCATTCCCCAATAATCCATTCTCTCATGGCTGGATTTCAATAGATAGAGCGCTATTATGGTCACAATCTCGGTCACCCCCTCCAACATTTTTTCTTAAAAAAAAAAAAAAAAAAACAGCTGAAATTAATATGAGGATTGATAGGGTCTTGCCTTTGAAGTTGTCCTCTGTATATTTCATTAAAGTTGGTCTTTGAATGTAACGCCTTTATCTAAAGTACTTTTAATATGTACCCCCCACAAAGAATTTATTGGGAGAATAGGCTCTCCACTCACAATAGATGCATGGTATTTTTGGCAGTGTTCCTAACATTTGATGTTTTTCTAATCACGTAGAAGATTTGCCCAATCGCTTTATATATCAAATCTAATGCTTTCTATCTCCTTGATCTACTTTTTATTAAAAGCCATCTTATTTATTTAGTCTTCTCGTCTCAATCTCATTCCCTCATAGTTTAATAGACAATATTAAGCTTCATTCACTTTTATAAAACTTTCAACTCATATCATCTAATCTAATCATTACATCGTTTTTAAACTTACACACAAAATAAAATAAATAATTTTTTTTTAATTTCAAAATAAAAATAATATTAAAAAAATATATTATAACAATATTTTATTCAACATTCAACTTTCGTCTCAGCTCATCTCAACTCATCTGCAAAAATAAATGAGACCATATTAATGTTTATTATCAAGTTGATTATCATGATTACAAAATAGAGTAATAATATATACAACTAATAATTGTACTTATGTTTTAATTAAAAACTTAAATTGAAATATTCTTTTTTTTAATTTTAGAAAAGTGAATTTATTTTATTAACTAATTAAATGAATACCATTGTAAAATAATCACGCAAATATACTAATGGTTCGCTTGGATGATGCCGTACTTGGGCCCAAGTTTTGGGTCACGACTGTTTGGGGCTCTCGCGCGTTGACGTCCTTTTCTAGTCCAACTAACTCCATGGGGTCCCCGTTTAGCGCGTTTCGTTCACGAGAAAGAAAAGCAGCATAATGAGTATCTACTATCTACCCCTATCTCGTTTGATGTTTGTTTATGACATTAGGTCCAACAATTTCCACGAAGCAGCTGAGAAATCTGTACTGTGCCCATTCCAAATTCCCAACCCACAGGATCGGCAGCCGTAACGTAACCCTAACCCTAGATGCTCTCCGACCAACCTCAACGATCAATTCAACCATGGCGGGGATGCCGCCGGATGTACTCACTGACATACTCTGCCGACTACCTGTTAAGTCACTCCTTCAGTTCCGGTCCGTCTCCAAGTCATGGCGGTGCCAGATTGATAGCCCGGGCTTCATCTGCCTTCACTACAAGAACTCCATCGAAACTGGCTCCAACCTCACCCTTATACTCCGAAAGGAATCCGAGCTTTACTCCGTGGACCTCCACCTCATGAACAACGCCGTCGATCTCGCTCACCCTTTGATGTGCTACAGCAATCGGATTCAAGTACTGGGCTCCTGCAACGGATTGCTCTGTATTGCTAACGTGGCCGAAGATATTGCTCTGTGGAACCCTTTCCTCCGAAAGCACAAAGTCTTGCCCTTTATGCCTATCGAGAAAAACAAGAACTACGGGTCGGGCTTACTGGGCGCGCGGGTTTACGGATTCGGGTACGACCCGGTTCACGAGGATTACAAGCTAGTGAGGATTTCGCAGTTTATTGATTTGGACAACGAAGTGTTTGTCTCAAAGGTTAAGGTTTATAGTCTGAGAGAGAACGAGTCGAGAGACTCCGAAGACATGCCTTATGTTTTGTGTTATACGAAGAAAAATGGGACACTCGCTAGTGGTTGTTTGCATTGGGTGGTGACCCGGAAGTCCAAATTCGACGAGGCTGATATGATTGTGGCGTTTGATCTGACGGTTGAGAGTTTTCGGGAGGTGCCGATGCCTGAATGTACGAAGGAAAGGATTCAAATAGACGTGGGAGTATTGGGTGGGTGCGTTTGTCTGGTGGCGAATTACAATTATCTTCACCTTGATGGTGGCGATTGTATGGTGGCGTTTGATGTTTGGGTGATGAAGGAGTATGGAATTAAGGAGTCTTGGGCCAAGCTGTTTACGGTCGCACAAGATGAGGTTTTTGGTGGGGCATTGAGGTATTTGAAGCCATTGGCTTATTCAAAGAGCGGTGAGGAGGTTCTGTTCCAACAGAACCATGAGAGGCTTGTGTGGTACGATTTGAGAGTAAAAAGTGTCAGGAATGTGCATCTTGGTGGCCTGCCAGCTTCGTTTGAGGCTGGGGTATGCGTCCAAAGTCTTTTTCCGGTTGAGGTGCGTAGAAAAGATAATGACCAGCAACAGAATTCTGGAGAGAAGGATAATAACAAGAAAAGGTAAATGGCGAAGTCTTCTTTTTTTTTCCTAGTTCCTTCAACTATCATCGTTTCGTTAAGCAGATCAATGCATTTCCCTTTGCATTTTTATGGTTATTAAACCAGTAAAGAATCATTAGATGACTTGCTTGGATAATTTTGGTTATGGTCCTCTGAGTAGTGGTATATCTAATTTCTTTCTCAATTTAATGGCTATGCCCAATTTGGTTTTCCTGAGGCATGTACTTTCATGTGATTTGCTGCCTGACGAATTGCTCCATGTTCTTCTCAGGGATGATTTCCTGTCAGAAGGCTTCAAGCTGGTGTTATAAGCAAAACAGAAGGGATGAAAGGAAGCGTGGAAGACAGGTGATTCATCGAAATTTACTTGTCATTTAGTATTAAAGCCTACTCCTGCAAGGACAATGATTAATGATATACCACCAACTATATTACAACTTATTACAACTTAACAACCGCTTACGTTATTTCAAAAAAAAAAAAAACTACTATACATTAAAATATTAATATTTTCTCCTTTAATTCAAAATTTCTGTACTTGCAACAGTTCAAAGTAAATAAAATAATAATTTTTTTTATAGTTGTTCTTATATCATTTTCCTTTCTTCTTTACACATATTTCAGAATGAGACTCAAGAGGGCATTTGGTTTCTTGGGGAGGTTGCCCCTCTCCAGAGCCAATGATTTGTTGACCGGAGCCTTCCTTTTCTTCCGTTAGAGAGAGAGAGAGAGAGAGAGAGAGAGTGAGCTGAATGTGTCTTTCGACTTTACTGTCATATAAACCACTTATCTTTGCACCTTTCGTTTTGCAGGGAGGAAAGTGAAGGGAGAGAGCTATACTTTGGCATCTGAGAATGCTTGAAGATGCGGGAACCTGACTACCGGGATATGTATCACACTCCTATTGTAGAATGAGTATACTTGTTAGGTTTTTATTGTATTTTAGTGATGAGTGCCATGTCCAGTCATCTTCCACACGTTGGCTGTAACATGTCGTGAGCCTTGTAGTTACAGTGTTTTTCAAGCTTATGCACGCTTTTGAGTGACTTCATACACGGTTATGCGAGGGAATGCTTTGTATGCTCTTTAGATGTACATTATCTGTTTACCCTTTCAGTGCCTGAAATTTGATGATACAAGTGACTTTGTAATATATGCTGGGAAAATACTTTAGAAAGTAATTTACCCATGAAAAAAAGGTACTTTAGAAAGTTACTCTGAATTATTTTTTCTCCATAATGATGGAAGGCCATTTTCAATATATGTTTCTCTGTTTTTTTTTTTTTTTCTTCTTTTCAATGAGATTTGACTCAAATCAGAAGTGAGAACGTTGTCAATCTTTTAATACTTGTTTGATTTCAAAGTGTTAACCCAGTTATGATCATGTCAATTTTCGTATTTGAAGTGAATTACAGCTTCTATTGAATTTTGAAAATTCTTGCTTGTCGGGTTGGAGGTAGGGCTGTAAATGAACCAGTTTGTTCGATAGTCTACTTGGTACTCGTTCGATTAAATTCAAATCGAATTCGACTTGTGAAAAAAAAAAAGTTCGTTCGTTAAAACAGATATTCACTTGATTTGTAAATGATACATACCCGACAAAATTCGATTTGGTTAAGACTCGTTAAGGCCCACTTGTTTATGCTCGAGTTGACTCGTTAGCTGAATTCAATTAAAACTCATTCATATATTGATAAATATATACATACATCTATGTATATATACATATATATGTATTAGCTAATAATAAAAGCATGCCACTTTTATAATTAAATATATAATATGTAATCTAATTATTTATGTCTATATAGTGAATATACTTCATAGTTATATAACTTATATGTTATAATTTGTATAATAATTAGTCGATAAAATTTAATAATTTTATATACTAGTATGTGGAAACTATATATGAAATAGATATGTGCTATCATATTAAGTGTATGTATTCTTATAAAAAAAATGTATGTATTAATAATATATATAGGCATATAATATATTGTTATTTTGGATAAATATCAACTAGTTAAATATTAATTATTTATAAATTTTTTAAAATTGTATAATTCAATAGAAGTTCTACTTGTTAATTGTATAAATTCCATATTAAATCTTTTATTTTTTATTTGTTTAATTTATTAATTATTAAATCTTATTCAAAAAATTAAAAAATAAACAATTCGAGCTCAAGTTCGATCTTGGCTCGACTCGACTCGATTTGAACTCGTTTGTGAGACGAGCTCGAGTTGAGAGTTTAGCTTATCGAGTTGAGCTCGAACAAAGAATAAAATAAAAATCTTGAACTCGAGTATTTTGAGTTGAGTCGAGCCCGACAAGTTAAAAACTGGCTCGACTCGGCTCGACTCAACTCGATTACTACCCTAATTAGATGTATGGTGGATGAATGATGAGGAGACTTTTTCATAATTGCATTATTCTTAATTTTGCAGAGCTACCCCTTATTTCGTCGGCCTACAATCCTCATAGGGGGATCAGTGCCTTCTCTTTCTATATATCTGTTCCTACAAATTTGAAGTGGAAGATGATAGATTTATAATTATTTTGCGATTATTTTACAACTCCATCGTTTGAAGAAGTCTGCAACTTCATAACCATTTTTCTCTTAACAAAAAGTGTAAAACTGGTGAGCTTTGGATATTGAGGTGAAATGAGATGAGTTGAGATAAAAGTTAAATAAAATATTATATTATTATTATTATTCTTGTTTTGAAATTTGAAAAAATTGAATTGTTTATTATATTTTGTATGAAAATTTAAGAAAATTATAATAATTAAATGAGATAAGTTAAAATAAACTTTGAATCCAAATGTGATTAAATTATTAGAAAAGCATAGCAAATGATATTGTCACGAATGCTTCTCATTCAACTACAAAAAGATTTTATTAATATAATTTACGATAAAATAACTTTCACCAATGTTATATACGATATTTTTATTTATATTTATAATTATTAGATGATAAAAAATTATTTAATAAAAAATAATTTAATAATTATATCATATTTTATTTAGTGAAATAAAAATAAAATTATAGTATGCAGTATAGAATTTTTATCAATTTTTGTTTTTTAACCATAGCTGTCTAGAGATTCTGGAGTTGTCCTATCATTCCTATGGGCCCAAAGTCCTAACCTGGCCGTCTGATATGGTGGGGTCCAACGTTTTAAGTTTTTAATATTCTCGAACGTCTACAGACTACAGTTACGAGTCGCTCCACTGCCACCTTAACCAAACTTCACAGAACAAAAACTCTCAAAGTGACTGAAAACTGCATCTGAACCCTATCAGTTTCTGTTCCGGGCCAATTCTAACCTAATCTATTCACTGTTTCATTCGAGCTTTTTCATCACTGTAGCCATCACCCATCCACCCGCTAATAACCCTTAACTACCGATAAACATGTCAAAACTTAACCGTGACTTTCCGTCCGATGTAATCACCGACATCCTGTGCCAACTTCCAGTCAAGACTCTCCTTCGGTTTCGGTGCGTATCCAAACGTTGGCGCTCCCAAATTGACGGTCCGGATTTCGTCCAGCTCCACCTCGATCGCTCGCTCGCCACCAAGTCCAATCTCAGCCTCATCCTCAAGAAATGGTACCTCTACTACGCCGAGTTTGATTCGCTTCACAACGCCACTGAGCTCAATCCCCCGCTGAATGTTATCTGGGGTTTAACAGAAGTTTTCGGCTCTTGCAATGGCTTGTTGGCTCTCTGTAATTCTGAGGAAAATATGGCTTTGTGGAACCCCTCCACTAGAAAGTATCAGAGATTGCCGGTAATGCTGGTCGAGCCTCCTTCAGGTGATGTTAGACCTCGTCGTTTTACGTTTTATGGATTTGGGCGTGACCCCATTAGCGACGATTACAAGGTGGTGAGGATGGTGCAGTTTGTTTCCCAAGACGGTGATGATGGGTTTTTCTCCGCTGAGCTTAAGGTTTATAGCCTAAAGACTAACTCATGGAGAGGGATCAAGGATTTCCCTTATTATCTTCGCTTTATGTTTCAGCTTGGCTATCTTCTTTTTTATAGGAGAGGATACGGCGTGCTTGCTGGTGGTGCTTTGCATTGGGTCTTGCCTCCAGGGTTTGGATGGGACTGTCAGATTGTTGCTTTTGATCTTGGGGCTGAGGAGTTTCGGATTGTACCGCTGCCTGATCATGTAGATCAAGGTTTTGAAATGGATCTTGCGGTCTTGGAAGGGTGCCTGTGCTTGCTTTGCAATTACGATAACGACTATGTTGATGTATGGGTGATGAAGGAATATGGGCTGAAGGAGTCTTGGACTAAATTATTTAATGTTTCCCAGTCCACTTTGAATAGGGCTTTTGGACATGTGATGCCTTTAGCTTATTCTAAGAGCCGTGAGAAGGTTCTTTTGGAGGTGGACAGGGACAAGCTCTTTTGGTATGATTTTAGAAGGAGGCGAGCCAAGAAAGTGAGGATTGAGGGAGCTCCAAATTCATTCAGTGCGGATATTTATGTGGGAAGCCTTGTTCCCTTAGGTGGTGGTGGAGTGGATCGGAAGGCCCTGAAACCACAAAAGGAAAGGAAGAAAAGCAATACAAAGCACATGTAAGATAACACAAAGTAGAGTTGTTTGTTTGTTTCTCTTCAATTTTATTTTTATAATTTGTTTCGCTAATCCTTCTTGTGAATGCACTTGTCTATCTTGAATATCTGGATATGTTGCTCCAATTTGGTTAATAGTTATTGGTCTTTAGTTTCTCTGGTTCTAGAGTACAAGTTGGTTGAATTTGGTTCATATAAAATTAATGTCTAGGGCCAGTCTAGTTGTTTCACTCTTCCGTATTACTTACATGATTGTGATTTTATTGCCTTAGTTTTGTTTTAGTTAACTTACGATTTCAATTGTTGGTCTTTGTTTTGCAGGGATAAATTTCTGTCGAAAGGCTTTAAACTGACTTTATAAGCATATATAGGGATATGAAGTAGAAGCAAAGTGAAAAATGATACGGTAACAAACTTTACAATTGAAATATGAGAGAATCTAAGCAAAATGTTGTATAGAACGGCCCATTTTTTATTGTGTTTCTTGCTTTTCAATCATGTAGCTTTGGTTTTATGGCCATATCATGTGGGTATATCTTTTATGCCTAGTATGTGTTAAGGGAGTTTACTTGAATTGGATGTTCCCAAGTTTCCATGTCTTTTTGAAGGTTGTAAGCACTTTAATGAATGATTGAATCAACTTGTGCCATCACAGAACATGAGCAATCTTGCATGCACTTAGATGGAATGTATCAAGTCTTTGTGGATTTAAGGAACAATCTATGGTGAACTTTTTATTTTCAAAGCATGACAATGAATAGATCTCTGACATACCTTTGTACTGGACATGTTAATATTAGCAATATTAGAAATTACTTGATACCACGAATTATTTGATATTAGTAATTATTACATCCAAACAGATACTCACACTTCAAACCTGAACACTATGGCCACTTGTGACATCTCTCTCTCCTTTTCTTTTGGAGTAAATTGGAAGAAGTAGATTTGCTTGTCAAAAACAATTTTGAAGGAGGAGATTAAAATTAGCATTTTGTTGTACGAGATATTTGAAATAACATCATGATCAAATCCTATTTTGCTCTACACGTCAGTTTAATTTTTTTATGGAATTACTACATGTATGATTTATGACAATAACTATTGTATGAAACAGTGCCACGAGGTGAGAAACATAGGCTAACTATGGTGTTATACATCACTCAGTGAAGAAGGCTTCGTTTGACATGGGATAAATTAGAACATAAACAATGTCTTCAAACTGAAATAGCTTTTAAAAGAAAATGCCTCTCACATTGCTCTGACCCATTATAATTGTTTTCTTAATAGAAAAACTTGTAGAGTGCCCAACTGTTGCTCTTATGATTACCAATTGAATAGAGCTTGTTCTGTAAAGCAACTTGCTCATCAACTGCATTTGGGATTGTGTGCTTATGCAAATATGATATTTTGACAAGTTGCTGCAGAGGATTTCAATTTGGTTACGGAGCTTCCAGCTTATCCTATGTACTTGGCCTATGCCTCATTTTCTTATGAATAAAACTTCTTGATTGCCTATCAAAAAATGGTGTTGTGCAGGCTCCCTCAATGCTTATCAATCAGGGCTAGACTCTACAGACGGTTTTTATAGTTTTTCTAAATTCACAAACCGAAACAATGTGTTACTTCTCTTGTCCTACGTAATATTTCCTAGTATGCTGTAAAACTGGACGAGTTGGTTTTTCATATGATTTTCTCTGTAGATTTCCTATAATCCTGTGAAAGAAAACAAACATGGTAAATTTCCCAATGGAATTTATTAGAGACGTGCAGGATTGGGAAGTAGGTGAAGTTTCTGATTTCTTAGGAAGATTATATGAGATGAAGCTTGATCAGAGCAGGGAGGACAGTGTGCTGTGGGAGATTATATGAGATGAAGCTTGATCAGAGCAGGTTGGGTGCATACAGTTAATCTAAGATTTTCAGTGAGCTCTTTTATAAGGTGTTAACCAGTCATGGGGTCAAAGACTCCCTCGAAAAGTATTTGGAGAGCCAAGGTGCCTAGTAAGGTTACTTTTTTCTGCTGGCTGGTGTCCCTTGGGAAAATATTAACAGCAGACAACTTGAGGAAGAGAGGTTTTCAGATGGCTGAATGCTGTTTTATGTGTAAAAATGATGGTGAATCTATTGACCATCTTTTTCTTCATTGTGAGGTGGTGACATCATTGTGGAATGAGATTTTTGCAAGGGTTGGCAATTTATGGGTGATGCCTATGCATGTGGCGGATTTCTTTACTTGCTTACTAAGGTGTTGAGGGGAGAAGCAACAGTACTGCAGTGCTGAAGATGATTCCCCTGTGCTTACTTTGGTATTTATGGTTAGAGAGGAATGGGAGATGCTTTGATAATTGTGCACGTTCTATAGCGGAAACTTAGGGAGTTTTTTCTTAGTACTCTAAGATTTTGGGTGAAGAATGTTGTAAGGAATGGGAATGATTGTATTGTTCTGCCTTGGTTATATTCTGTTTTAGCTAGTAAGTAGGTGTTCTCATTTGTATACATCATGTGTACTTGGGCTATGCCTATTTACTTGGAATGCATTTCACTTATTAATTATCAAAAAAATTGCCCAATGGCATAGATATTGTGAAAGAAATTGAACGATTAAAATTTCATGTTCCAAAAAGATTAAAATTGACAATTTAACATGATTTTAGAGTAGTGGTCTTTAGTTTAAGGCTCTTTAAGCTTTTGTGATTTAATGGATGTCATCAAGTTTTGTGCAAGGTTTTGGTGATTTTCTTTGTTACTCAGGCTTCAGAATTTCTTTTTTTCCAAAGTTTGGAGATTGAAGATCTTTATTCAATGCCATATGGAAGAAAACTGCTATCTGTGATGATTGGAAGGTGCATTCTGAGTACGACTGTTGCAAAGAAACTGATCATCCTCAGATTTCTATGATCCTGGAAGCCAAGTGCCTGCAGATTTTACATTTAGTAAATCCATAAGTGTTTTCTTTCTAAGTATATTTTTTTTTTCCCCTCATATTCCATATTTCTGTAATTTCCTCTCAGAAAGTGTTGAGACTGGCTCCCTATGTTTTATAATATATGTTGCCTTGTTGGTAAAGACTTCTTTGTGGTGCTTTTCAGCGCCCTTGGCGGAAAGATATTCCCTCGGAAGTTTTGTTTGGTCCCTTTTGCTCATTTCCAGATATACGGTGTTGATTGATGTTATTTCACTAAAAAGCTCAGTACCCTTGATCATCTCAAACTAATATGCCTATTTATATTGCTGCATAATGGAAGCTGGAGGCTAAATTTATGTTAATAGCACCATTAATTCTTGCCTGCTAGGTTTAGGAAATGAGGCTATAGTTTGAGCATGCAGCTAAATATCATCCAGAATTTCCATTATGAAATTTGGGGATGAAAATTAGGGCCTAATGCCTATGCTATTATTGTCTTGGCATAAAAAAGCTTGCTGTGTTGCCCCCATGAACTTTTAGCATAGAGTACCAGTTTAGGAAAAGGGAGTTATGATGAATTACTTATGCTTGATCTAGCTAGCTACCAACTTTTCTTTTCTTTTTTCCTGATTGTGATTGCAGTGGCAGTGCAGTTGGAGGGATAAGAACGATCTTCATCCAGTTATGGTGGTGAACAATATGGTTTTTATGCTCAAAATAGTTAGAACTCACAATCATATCTTTTTCTTTTCCTTTGAGTGGGTATTAAAAATTACTCTACTCGCCTTTCTCATTCCAAATCTTCAAACCGCATGATTACAACAGTACAAATTACAAAACCAGGGACGGCAGCAATTACTCATTTTGACTATTATGCAGATGGGATTTGCCCAAACTTCCCCTTCGCAATTAAATAATACTTTTGTAGAAATAAATTATTGCTAGAGGAACTAAAAAGGAAAACCCAAACCCAATATATTATATATATATAATAAGTTTTTTTTTTTAGAAGAAAATTTTCTTTTTAGTCACTATTTTTTATCCTATATCTTATAAAAAATATTTTATATTATATGAAAAACATCTCCAAATTTTATGAAAAAATTATATTTATGATGTGTGGAAATGAAGAGTAACTGATGTATAATAAATCTTAGGATTACAGTTATTCTCGAACAAAAAAAAAAAATCGGAAAGTCGGTGGATAGATCAGAGCCGTCAATCCTAAATAATGTTGAAACGCTCTAGCTAGGCAAGTAACCAGCACAGGAATCAATTTGGGTGATCTTCTTGCCGATTTCTCTTTTGTAAAAACATAAAAAGGATAGATTAAAGAAACGTAAATAAATATAAACAGATAGATGGATAGATATTAACATATTTATTAAATAATGATAAATAATAGCGACGCGTAGGATGGCAACAAAGCCTGATGACGGCTGCGAAACAAAGCCCAGCCGACAATTCCGATCCATTCCCTCGATTCTTACTCGGAAGAAGTTGTTTCTCTAGGTTTTCCCGTTTCCCTGGCTCCGGGTTCCATGTTTTCTGACCCACCGTAACGTTGATTACTCCTCCACTGGCGGCGGGGGCCCCACCGTAAATGTCTCTCGTGCAAACTTCCCCCACCGTCGATTGCGGCCTCACCCCCGTTTCCAACGCCACCAGCGCGATCTTGACCGCCGTCGATCACCCAAGACTCTCGTCGAAGCGCAAATTGGACGACTATGGTGGTCCTACCTTTGACGACGGTGAGGACGACGACGCAAACGACGCCGTATTCGCCGAGTTAGTATCCGTCAGGATGAGAAAAGAAGAACCCAACGCCGTCCACTCCTCTTCGGACTCCCAATCTCGAGATTTCACCTCCTCCACTCCGCCCTTCAATCCTAGGGTTCCCGACGCCCGATCGGCCTCCTATTCATGCTCGACTCGGACCGAGTACCGGCTGCAGTTCTTCATAAGAATGATCCCCGAGGGGAAAACTATGGTATTCCAAGCCTACACTCGCGACACCGTCAGATCGGTTCACGACCGAATCCAGTCGTTGACGGGGATCCCAATCCATGAGCAGAGACTGATATATCGGGGAAAGCAACTCCAGTGGGAGCGCACGCTCGCCGAGTGTTCGGTCCAAAACGACGCCGGACTGGAATTGGTGGGCCGCATGCGCAGCACCGAGCACCCTCACGCTTGGCAAGTGGTGGACGACATCGTTTCAATGGTGTGCCGCCTTTGCCGAGGCGAGGCGATCCCTTCGGCGAAACATGTTAAACTTAGGATGACGGAGTTCTTGACGGTCACTCCAAAGGACGAAGAGCGAGTCCCCGGGCATTTGCAGATATTCCTGTCGTGTTCGGCCCCGGCCGCATTGGTTATGCTTTATATGTCGCCGATCAAAGGTAACAAAGACTGTGCGGATAGTTCAATAAGGCATTTTTTGAATTCAAGTCGTAATTCGTTGCCGAAACCGTATCATAATTATTGTGCACCTATAGTTCTAGAGTTTTGTAAGTTGCTTAGGAGAGCTGCGCAGGAGGACCCTTTGTATCTGTCATGTCGGAGTACACTTGGGTCATTGTTGGAATCGATTGGGTCGTCAGAGAACTCGAAGAGAGTAATTTTAATGCAAGAGATTTTCCCATTTGTTAGTGAGTTGGCGACTAGGTTGTCCAGGGATTTAGTTCTGAGTATGGAATCTCCCACGAGTGTGGGGCCTCTGTTGGCTGATGTCCGTGATTTTGCGGCATTCTTGGTCCTCCTGCGGACTGAGATCACGGAGCAAGTTGGTTTTCAGGGCCCCATTTCTGTGTCTTTGGATGGGGAAGGATATAAGCACCCTTTGTATGGGGAGGAGATTGAGTTTCTTCATCTTTTGTTTATTGATTTGTTGAAGAGAATGGGAGAGTGCCTCGACAAAATGGAGTGTTTGGTCGTTAAACACAAGGGGGAAAATGAAACTATTAATTTTGGATGGTCTCAGTATCTTGCCATATTGAAGGAGCTGAATAGCATTTCCAAACTTTATCAGGGTGCAGAAGAAGAATTTTGGATGGTTTTGAGGCTTAGAAAATCTTCAATGTGTGCGCTAATTGTCAAATATGCAAAGCGTACTGATGATCATCAGTGGCTTCTTGAGCGAAAGGACGTTACTGATTTTGAATCTAGGAGGCATTTGGGGATGATGATGTTTCCAGAGGTAAAAGAAGACTATGAGGAGCTGCATGAGATGCTAATTGACAGGTCTCAATTGCTGGCAGAATCATTTGAGTATATATCAAAGGCAGACCCTGAGGCTTTACATGCTGGTCTCTTTATGGAATTCAAAAATGAGGAAGCCACAGGTCCCGGTGTAGTGCGGGAGTGGTTTTTTTTAGTATGCCAAGCTCTATTTAACCCAGAAAACGCCCTTTTTGTGCCATCCCCAACTGATCTTAGAAGGTTCTATCCTAATCCAAGTAAGCCTCAATTGGAATTTATACACTCTTTTCTGGATCATTGTTAAAGGTTATGATTATTATTATTATTTTTTTGTTTGGGGGGGGGGGCATTTGGGGACATATGAAAGATATGGATGTTGCTTTGCTCTTTTTTTTTTTTCAAATGACCAAACTTTTGGGTGTATTGCTTGTTGTGTAGTTGTTGAAACATGGTATGGATGTAGAGTGTAGACTCAAGAAATTTGATTCCCAAAATTAACATTTATACATGCTACAATGTGTTCTAGTGTGGTTTATTTACAATTGTTATTTATCAAAGTTGTATTTGTGGGCCAACATACAGACAAAAAAGAGTTTTTAGTAATATGTTCATTCCACATGTACTGTATTAGACATAGCAGGACCATCTGCCAAGCTTCCATGCTGCCATGACGAACCTTCCGACTTCTCCAACGTGCTAACAACTCTGCAGCCAGGCTTCTGTTAATGATTGTAATGGGACAATAATTTGCTTGTATCTTTATCTAGATCCGAGTGCTTGCTAGGCATTTTCTGTGTATACTTGCTGTGTACTTGGACTATGCCTATTACTCTTTTAATAAAATTCAGTTCTTACTTGTATAAAAAACAAACTCTGCAATCCTTTGGTGCATCACCCAATCAACTCCAAAAAGATGGAAAATTGAGGTCCATACCATTTTAATCACTTCGCCATACAACAACAAATGAGCAGTTGTTTCCTCACTCTTTTGCACATGCAGAGTCAATCCATCACTAAGATTCTTCATTTCCTCACTATTTTTGTGCGTGCAGAACCAATCCCTCTCTAAGATTATTCATTTCCGCACTCTTTTGTACATGCACTAATCCATCTTTAAGATTCTCCTCTTTCATAAATCACCAAACCCTTATGTTTTTCCACACATTAACCCATAAGGCCCTCTAAGCTTGTTAGAGCACCACTCACCCTGTGTACTGCTATATTAGACTTCCACCATTGATCGCAATAATGCCTCCCTTTCCCTGGCAAAGTTCCATTTCCCTGGACCCATCATAGCACAGTTGGAAACTGGAAAATTTTTTACTCCCAACCCTCTTGAAGAAACTGGAGTACAAACCTTTGAGAAACTAACGAGATGAAACTTGAACTTATCACCAATTCCGCTCCATAAGAAATCCTTCTGAAAGCTTTTCTATACAATTTGCCACACCATCTAGTATAGGGAATGGAGATATATAAGTGGTTGGCAAATTGGATAAATTGTTTTGGATCAAATTTAGCATGCCTGCTTTCAATAAATAGAGTCGCTTCCACCTTACCAATCACTGTTCCATCTTTTCAAGTATGTCATCCCAAATAGTTTTGGCTTCGAATGGTGCTCCCGAATGAAGTCCCAAATACTTTGTAGGTAAAGCTGTGACCCTACACCCAAGAATTCTAGCCAATTTGCTGATATCCACAATGGCTGCCATAGGCACTAATTCTGATTTAGTCATATATAATCGCAAAACCTGAAACAGCTTCAAAACATTATGAAAGAAAATACAAGTGTTTTACGTAAGAAAAGGAAGGACCCCCATGGAGACATAACAGTACTTTTAATGTGTAATGATGTGTATTATTCCATTAACCGTATATTGTTGGAGTTGCACTTATGGTAAGCTTCATCTAGCTCATGGATGCCTACTAGGAACAAAATAGTTTTATACAAGTTATACAGTCATTTAGGAGCATTATAACTTGATTCCAGTCAATATTGTTTGGCATATATGGTTAATTTGTGTGTGCGTGTTAAAATGTTATGAAAGAATGATGGTTAAAACTGACAGAATGGTTGAGTCTGTAGTGGCTGTGGTATATTCTGGTTGAGGTATGAGTTAATGTAAACTTTGGCCAGATGAGATATTATCAATTTACAAAACTGATGCGTAAAAAGTCTAATAAGAAAAATAGAAAATATACGGAGAATGCATATATATATAATAAAGATTATGTTCTTTAGCAGTTCCCTTACAACCTTAGTACCGAAACTTCTCACCTTAGGGCATTGTGAAGACATCAAGGGGTTGGGGTAGAGTTTTAGTTCTACGGGAAACAAGGGGTTGGGGTCGGGTATGGTGTATTTTGGGTTGTTTTTCCACGGGCTTTTTGGGTCATTAGGGGCTTTTTGGGTCATTTTGGGCAATGTGCTTTCTTGTATACATTCAGTGTACTTGGTTTCTCCTTTTGATATATATAATTTTTTACTTATAAAAAAAAATCTATCACAAATGCCCTGGATGCATGGATGAATCTAAGTACTGAATCTTTGTCTGGAATGAAGCTGTATTTTACTCCTTTCCACAAATTGCAAAGTAAGTTTTTCTGGAATAAGTTGTTTGATATTAGATTGTAATTTCTTACTTCTATGAATAAAACTTCTTGATTACCTATAAAAAAAGATATAGATTGTAATTTTGGTTCAGTCTTAGGCCTCGTTTGGATGGTGAGATGATATGAGAAATCTGTGAATAGTAATGAATTAGTTTGTGAATAGTAGTGAAATGGTTTGAGTTAAGATGTTTTTATGGGGTTTTGGGAAAGGAAAGAGAAAAAGTTGAATGAAAATATTATAAAGTTATAATATTGTTAGAATATAATTTTTTAATATTATTTTTGTTTTGAGATTTGAAAATTTTGGAATTGTTTTTTGTGTTTTCTTTGAAAGTTTGGGAAAGTTGTAATGATTAGATGAAAAAGTAAAAAATTTGAAATAGAAAAGTATTTGTGTTTGTTTGGTATTTGGATGTTGAGATGAGATGAAATGAGATAAGATGGGTTGAGATCATCTCAACATCCAAACGGGGCCTCAGAGAAGATGTTTGGAATCTGTTTTGGTTTTCCTCATTTTTTTTTGGATTCGTATCATAATGAAGAGTTTCCCTGCTTTGACATTCTGAGATATGTTATGTTTTATTAAATATTCTTTGGAAGCAAAGAAATCAGTTATCCAAAACTCAGTTATGATCAATTTATCTAATTTCTTCTGTATGCAGCATCTAAGGTGGATCCCATGCACCTTGAATATTTCAGTTTCTCTGGTCGGGTGATTGCCTTAGCTTTGATGCATAAAGTGCAAGTAGGTGTTGTCTTTGATCGCATCTTTTTCTATCAATTGGCTGGAAAGTGCATTTCTCTGGAAGATATAAGGGATACGGATCCATGCGTGTATAGTAGCTGCAAGCAGATTCTGGAGATGGATTCAGATTATGTTGATTCAGATGTTTTAGGACTAACATTTGTTAGAGAAGTCGAGGAGTTAGGATCCAGGAGAGTTGTGGAGCTTCGCCCTGGTGGGAAAAGCATTGTTGTGAATAGCAAGAACAGGGAGGAATATGTTAAACTTCTTATTGAGCATCAGTTTGTGAGATCTATCTCAGAACAGGTATCGCATTTTGCTCAAGGTTTTGGTCATATTCTTTGTAACCCCAGGCTCCAGAATTTCTTTTTCCAAAGTTTAGAGCTGGAAGATCTTGATTGGATGCTTTATGGAAGTGAAACTACCGTCTCCGTTGATGATTGGAAGGCACATACTGAATACAATGGCTACAAAGAAACCGATCCTCAGATCTTCTGGTTCTGGAAAGTAAGCACTTGCAGGACTTCACTTTTATTGTTTTCTTTCTAACTCGACTTAGCATTTTCTCGTCTTTCCGTATTTCCTGATAACAAATTCAAGATTGGTTCTTGCCTTGTAGGTGAAGTCTTGATTATATATATATATTTGAATTTCTATTTGGCTCATTTTTTTCTCTCTTAACTAATTTTCAATATAATGCTAAATGATGTAATTCCCTTGATTTTTAAACACTATCTTTTGTATGCTGGGCATTTTTTAATGCCTCTAATATTTGCTGACTATATTGAATGGCTTACACAAGGTGAGTTTATTTTTGCGATGGTGATCGTGGGCGTTTGATTTGTTTGATTTTGATCCTATGGGAAGGAATATGGGTCTCTGGAAAATGGTTGTCATAGAGTTAAATCATTTGAGGCGTCAAGGGAGGGCCATGGGGTGCTCGTTACTGAAAGAGGGTGGAAGTTTGTGAAACATATGTGCTTGGGGTTGGCTACAACATGCTGGTTCATCAAAGCTTTAGAGGATTGTATGAAGGTGGGGAGAAAGGAGTTCTATACTGGCCATCGGGAAGGTGATAGTGGCTTCATAGCACAGGGGTGCTCAAACTCCCAAGGCATGTTCATGGCTCTGGTGGAGTACAAAAGGGGTGGTCGCTAAAATTGTCCTTATATACCTAAAGATAGAGATGTAAGCGGTTGGAGGAAGCTGGCGGAGGTTTTGAGGGAGGTTGGAAGTGAAGGTTGCGTTGTTGGGTTGGCAACGCCTGCGGCGACAATAGCTTCTTCTACATGGTCGTACATGGAGGCCCTCCAGCAACTGAGGGTCCTGAATTGTCCTCTTGAACCTGCCAGGCTGGGTGCCAATTCTGTCACTTCGGCTGGGTGGAGAGGAGCTGCAACAGTCAGGAAGTGGTGCTGCGTCTGTAGGGGCTCAGAAACATGATGGATTTGCAGATAAATATTAACTGGGTGAAACAGTGCGTTGAGGAGGAAAAAGGGACAAGGGTGGGCTTGGGTCTGGGTGATGGGCCAAGTGAAGGAGATAGTGGGCCTTGCAGAAACGGGGGCCTTGCTGTGGGAGTGGGCTCACTGCATACTGAACCCAGCGTGGGTGTGGGCTTGCTTGATGGAGTCAAGGTAACCAAGCAACAGACGGGCTGCAGGGCTGGGCCCAAGCCCATGAGCCAATCCAATATCGGGAGGCTGGCGAAGCTCGTGTGGAGAATTAGGCCAAAAGAGGATCACAAGCTTTCGACTGGCGGGAGGCTGGTATCATCGCCGGTAATAGCATCGCCGACCGTGCGTCAAGCTTAGGAGTGTTCATCGGAGCCGCAGATGGTGAAGGCGACGAAGGGAGAGGTGACGACAGAGGCCCCTCTCAACGGCCCTTCTGAGCCAGATGACGCCGATGAGTGCATCGGTGCTAGATCTTTGGCGCATCTGAGCCAGGTAATGTCGACAAGAAACGAGAACGAGGCTGCCACCCTTCCGTCGACGGTATCCTCTCCGACGAAGGTTTCGCAGCAAGTGGAAGGCACGATTGTTATCTGAGACACGGTTTTAGAGGAAAAAAAGGGACGTGGGTGCAGATGAGGGGTCCGATACAAGGTCCTTCAGAATGGGAGTATGGGAATTTTTTTTTAGGAGGGTGGGCTGAGGACGCTGATAGTCTGGCAGTGGCTTAACAGGAAGGGGGAACCTTTTCCTCTAAACTGTATGCTTCCAGACTAGTTTAATGTTTCGAATTGGGTTTTGCAAAAGGTAAAAGAAATTCAATATTGTGTAAGGATGGAGTGTGAAGGTTTTGAGGAGCATTTTATGGCATTGCTTACAGACATTGAAGCTGGTCATCCTAAAAAATCAGTTTCAAAAAAATAGAGGGAGCTAAAAAGGCTTACGTGGTCTCTTAACTCTGAGGGTAGTACAAGTCGGGAGAGATCTAAAGGGGAAGGGAAATAGCACCTGTTTTATGAAGCCTAAAATTGTTTCTAGGAATGTACAAGGGCTTAACGAGGCAAATAAACTTATTCGTATAAAAAATTTGCTTCGTGAATGGAGGATGGACATCGTATGTTTACAGAAGACCAAGCTGAAATATGTTACAAGAAGAATTGTTAGAAGCATCTGGAGTTGCACATGTGGATTGGGCTTATCTTGCAGCTGATGGGACGTCGGGGGGTGTATTAGTAATGTGAGATAGAAGAGTGGTGGAGAGAATGGAGGACTTTATAGGGGAGTACACGATGGCAGTGCCTTTTAGAAATGTGGAAGATAACTTTATGTAGGCCCTTGCTGGTATTTACCGGCCAAACCTGGACAACAATAGAAGTATGTTATGGGAAGAATTAGCTGGAGTACTCAGCTGGTGGGAATTACCATGGTGTATAGGAGGTGACTTCAATGTTGTAAGATTTCCAAGTGAACACTCAGGAGATAGTAGAATGCGACCAGCAATGAGAGAATTTTCAGAATTTATCTTTGAATTGAATCTGGTGGACATCCCTCTCACGGGAGGGGCATTTACGTGGTCTAGATTGGATAGATTTTTAGTATTCTCGGATTGGGAAGCTCAATATCTATCCAAAGGAGGTTGTCTTGTTTGTGCTCGGATCATTTTCCAATTGTGCTTGATTGTGGAGGTATCTAAAGAGGGCGGCGGTACTTTAAATTCGAAAATATGTGGCTGAAGTCTGAAGGTTTTGTGGAAAGGGTTCGGCATTGGTAGTCCTCATATCAGTTTGAAGGAACCCCTAGTTTCATTCTTGCAGGTAAATTGAAAGCCTTAAAAAATGATTTGAAGCTTTGGAACACACTCTCTTTAGGCAATATAGGGGAACGAAAGAAATCCATTTTGGAAGAGCTTCAAGAGCTAGAGAGGACACAGAGGGTTGGGCTCTTTCCTTGGAAGAAATTTCACGTAAGTCAAAGGTGGTTACTGAATGAGAGAGGGCTATCTTGCTGGAAGCGATTTCGTGGCGGCAAAAATCTAGAGCTTTGTGGTTGAAAAAGGGGGATTGAAGTACAAATTTTTTTCATAGAATGGCCAATTCCCATTGGAGAACCAATACTATAGATATGTTGAATATAGAGGGTGTAGCATGTACTAAGGCCCTTGTAATTAGAGATCATGTTGCTGGGTTTTTTGAACACTTGCTTACAAACAAAGGGGGTGGCGTCCTAAGATTGATGGTTTGGCTTTTGATTCTATTGAACCACAAGATGTTTTGAGGTTGGAGAGGCTTGTTGTGGAGATGGAGGCCCATGATATGGTGAGGAAAAATAGCCAAAGATAAAGTTGGGTCGGATGCTTTTCCTATGGGATTTTTCCAAACTTGTTGGGAAGTGTTGAAGGAGGACTTGATGAAGGTGTTTCAGGAATGGTTCATGGCTGGAAAACTTGAAAAAAGCCTTTAACGCCACATTCCTAAAAAGATTGGAGCATCGGGTGTCAAAAGATTTTCGGCTTATTAGTCTTGTGAGTGGGGTGTATAAGATCATTTCTAAGGTGCTTGTAAACCGTTTAGGGGAGGTGTTGGGGAAGATTATTACAAACCCCAAAATGCATTTGTACAAGGAAGGCAGATCCTAGATTCAGTTCTTAGTGCCAATGAGTGTATAGATAGCAGATAAAAATCTGGTAACTCGGGGATCCTTTGTAAGTTAGATATGGCGAAGGCTTATGATCATGTTAATTGGGATTTTTTACTCTACTTGCTTGGGAGATATGGGTTTGGGAATAGATGGTGCTCGTGGATTAGATGGTGCATATCAACATTGAGATTCTCTGTTCTAGTAAATGATAATCTAATTGGCTTCTTCAATAGTTCTCGAGGTCTGAGACAAGGGGATTTACTGTCCCCACTCCTCTTTGTCATTGTTATGGAGACATTGAGCAGAATGAATTCGACTTTGGTTTGTAGTGGCTTCATGGTTGGATTCTCGGTGGGGGACCCCTCTAGGGGTATTATTAACATCTCTCACTTGTTATTTGTAGATGATACACTTATATTCTATGAGACAGAACAAAACCAATTGTGGACATTGAGGGCACTCTTACTTTGCTTTGAAGCGGCATTAGGGTTGAAAGTGAACCTTGAAAAATCAGAATTGGTGCCAGTTGATAATGTTCGTAATATCAGACAACTGGCTAACACTCTAGGATGCAAGGTGGCTGCCCTACCTATGAGATACCTGGGTTTAACGTTGGGGGCTGCCCTAAGGACTGCAACAATATGGGATACGGTGATCGAGAAGATTAAACATAGATTGACTGGTTGGAAGAGACTGTACTTGTCGAAAGGGGGTAGGATCACTTTAATCAAAAGTACTCTCTAATCTACCAACTTATTTTTTATCTGTTTTCCCAATTCCAGCAAATGTGGCTACCCGGATTGAGAAACTGTATAGGGAATTCCTTTGGAGTGGCATGGGGGATGAATTTAAATTTCACATTGTCAAATGGAATAAGGTATGTTCCCCACTTCCCATGGGAGGGCTGGCTATTAGAAACCTAAAGATCTTCAAGAGGACATTACTTGGAAAATGGTTGTGGCAATATAACATAGAACCGGAAGCCCTATGGAAATCAGTAATTGATTACAAATATGGAAGTGTGTGTTGGGGGGGGGGGTCGTTGGTGTAGTAGAGAGGTAAATGGGCCTCACGGATTGGGGACTTGGAAGCATATCAATAGGGGATGGGAGGTGTTTTTTCATTACACTAGACTTGTGTTGGAAGATGGTTCTAGAATAAAATTCTGGAGCAACATATGGTGTAGAAACAATAGACTAAAAGATTTATTCCCCTCAATTTTCAGAATTGCATGTGAGAAAGAAGCTTCAGTGGCTGATTTTATGGTGATAGCTGGAGATCAAGTATAGTGGAACATTGTCTTGAGCAAGGCGGCCCAAGACTGGGAAGTTGGTAGCTTTGAAGAGTTCTTCCGATTGTTGTATTCTGTGAAACCGAGCATCTAAGGAAATGACAAGTTGTGGTGCGTACGGGCTGGTAAAGGCATATTTCTCAGTTCGATTGTTCTATAAGTCTCTCACGTAGGTCTAGAACACTCAGTTTCAATGGAAGAGGATCTGGCAGAATAAGGCGCCTCCCAAAGCAACCTTCTTTGCATGGACAGCTTCACTGGAAAAGATCTTGATGACGGATAATCTGCGAAGACGTGGGGTGATCATACTAGATTGGTGTTGTATGTGTAAGATGAGTGGTGAAACTGTGGACCATCTTCTATTGCATTGTGACGTTGCTAGAGTGTTACGGTCTGAGGTGTTCAGCAAGTTAGACCGTAACTTGCTGATCATTGGGTTATGGTTGCCATAGTGGAGGTGCTCCTGGCTTGTTGGACCAATCTATGAGGTATTCCATAAATCAAATCTATGTGGAAGATAGTTCCTATTTGTATTCTATGGTGCTTATGGTAGGGGAGCGAAATGACAGGATGTTTGAAGATAACGAGAGATCCTTTGAGGATCTTAGATCTTTTTTTGTTAGAATGTTATTCATATGGGCCATAGCTATAGACTTTAATGGCTTAGACCTGGCTGAATTTCTTGTTTCCTCTTTTTCATCCTAGATATGCGTTTCCCTCTTGTACACCATCTTGTGTACTTTGGGCTATGCCTATTCTATTAATACAATCGTTTACTTATAAAAAATAATAATAATGGAAAAAGGCCCATGGTTTACAAAAGGAGGTTAGAGTTTGGTGAGGCAAACATCCCTCAGAATATCTGTCATGAAATTTTGGGACTAAACTATTACGGTCTAACGAATTTTTGGTTCAGTTCTGGAGGCGTACGAGCAATTATGGGTTACCTTATTGATATTTACTACTTCTTGATCATATTCAAGCACCATAAAGAATGTTATCAACATTGTGGAATCAACAACTCAAAGTTGCATCTGTTATTGTCTTAGGAAGTCTTGCTGTGGTGCACAATGGATTTTTAGTATAGACTATCTGGCTAGTTTTCCCATGGAATAGAAAGAATCACACCAAGCTGAAGCTCAAGTGACTTGACCGAAAACTCAGAATGATAGGCTCCCTAGGAGAGTGAGAGTTGAAAAGGGAGTTGAAGAGTTCCAATGATAGAGAAGCAGGTCTAGAAATGAAAGTGAATTTATTAGAAAAAGGCTCGGAGGATAGTGAATTATTTTGCTTTATTCCAGGGATAAGAATGATAGAAAATAGTGTAGTGAATTTGAAAAATAATAAAATAACTTATGTATTGTAGTATAGTAGTCATTGGCGTTTCTAGTGGAGATGTGGTTATGTAAGCTTCCTAAGTACTATGCAGGAGAGGCAAAACTTTTGGATACGCATTCTTGCATAGATTAGACCTTAGTTAGGTCATGTTGTTGATTAGGAGGAGCCTTTTTTGAGGTCATTGCATTGTTTTTTTTTTTTTTTTTTCCTGGCACCGGGTGTCCAAGAACGGCGTCCTGACTAATCCCATGGGTGTATAGCCGAAGGAATTTCTCGCCAATGCACCTCGGATAATTCAAGGTGAAATCCCTCAGTCCAATGACCGCTAGAGATTGTTTGCATTCAATGAGATTTGAACCTTAGACTTGGAGGGAGCATACCCCCAAGCCCAAGGCCAGAAGGCTTTTACACTTGAGCCAACTACATGATTATTGAGGTCGAGATGCATTTCCAGAAAGTCATGTATAACATATTTGAGCTGCTTATACATTCAGAATTAAAATTAAAATTATAAGAGATCAACATTGGAGAGTTCTGAGCCGATGGACTTCATAGGAGGTTTTCTTGTGATTTTGAAATAATTGTTTTACCAGTTAGTTTGTAAAGAAGGTTTTCATCTTTGTAAAGAAAAATCATCTTCATAGGAACTAGATTTGTCGATTTTGGTTTGTTGCGTTAGATTGGCACCTTATGGTTAAGTATATTATGGACTTGATCAGCTTGTTGTGATTTGCTATAGCTGAAAGAGGGTAGATACCCTTGGGTCCATTGTTCTTTGCGTGTTACATCTGAGTTTAAAAAGAACACTTTTGGTAGCAACAACTTCAATGTAAGGAAATATCATTTCGGCTAGTACAACACAAGATACAGTTAGCTTGCCCCAAATGATAGCATATCGATAAGCTTACCTTGAAGTTGCTTAGGCAGTGTTCGATCTTGTACTTTTTTTTTTTTTTTTGCTGTGTGAGACAGTCTTTTTGTCCCAATGGTGGATCCCCTCGGATCCATTGTTCTTTGCCTGTTACATTTGAGTTAGAAAACAATAACAATAACAACAACAAAAACAACGCAGGATACGGTTAGCTCCCTTACCTTGAATTTGCATAGACAGTTGTTTGATGTTGTACTTATTTTCAATGTGAAACACTCTTTCGTGTATCCGGTTTCTCTTGGGAGATATAATTTCTGGCAGCCTAACTTGCACGCTCAACCATCAAATAATCTAGCCTTTGCCCTGCCCGATGAAAGACAATTAATGTCTGACTTGCAGTATCTGGAGTCTTCTCTTTATATTCGCTTGATAACACGCTTCTATGAACCGAACTGAATTTGTTATTGCCAATTTGTTTAATAGTATCTTTGATTACTTAGGTATATATAAAAAAAAATAGTATCTTTGATTACTTGTAAGAAACAAGTTATTGCCAATGTGTTGTGTTAATTTATCTCACGGAAATTTGCAGATTGTTGGGGAGATGACAGCGGAGCAGAGAAAGGTTCTTCTCTTTTTTTGGACTTCAGTGAAGTATTTACCGGTGGAAGGTTTCCGTGGCTTGGCTTCCCGACTTTACATCTACAAGTCCTCAGAGCCTAATGAGCGCCTGCCTTCATCCCACACATGCTTTTACCGGTTGTGTTTCCCACCATATCCATCAATAGCTGTCATGCAAGATCGCCTTAATGTCATCAGCCAAGAACATGTAGGCTGCAGCTTCGGTACTTGGTGAAATTAGTTACATATGCATTTGAGGTGAAAAGGGTTTTTGACTGCACATAATCAGGTTGTACAGAATATAGGAATATTGTGTTTGTCATTTAGACCATGCTGCTATAGTCCTCGTGCTTTCGGTCCTTTCCAGTGTCATTGCTCTTTTGTCGACTGTTTGTATAGGTATAGTATAAATAAAGCTGGAAGCAGGGAAAAAAAAATCTCTCTGCTTCTATGAACTTCATTCCTAGTATTAGATATTGGCTTATCATGACGTGTAAGAACACAGAGGTTATGCAATGACATGCGAGTTTAGCTTCTGATAGTCTTCAGCTTCTTGTTAGTGTGTGAATATCTTCCAAGATTTATTTCATTTAGAAAATATTCAGGTTGTCGCGGAGTTTTTATTTATAGCCATAACTCCTCTGGTTTTCTTTCTGGAAACCCCTGGAATCATGCAATTATCTTCATTTTCATTCTGGAAACACCTAAACTTCAGATGCTAGAGAATTGGACTGACATTGCTCCTAAAGTACCCTCAGAAACGTTGTTATTTTCATTTTCCTGGTAAGATTGTTTATCTGCTTTTGAGATAAATAAATATGACAAGTCAGGATCATCTGGAAGCACATGGATCAGAAGGGCACTGAGGCCACGAGTCTTTGCACCATTTCCAATTTCTATTCCCATGCAGAGGCAGTATTTTTACATCAATCGGCATCAAAGGGTAGAGTATAACTTTTCTTCGCAAATAATCCCCCATTGATTGATAATGGAGTCTGACTTCATTTTAAACTTTTTGTGTTGCTGTCAGAGCCAATGCTACTACCTTGCAGTACCCGTTTCATGGTTAAACTTAGGAACTAAAGAATTTAATCCGTTGTTTCACCAAACATTGATTTTATACTCAATTATTTGTCCTATTTTCAGATAATGAATATGTATATTTAGGTGGCACGTGCATTAGTTGGGTTAATTGGTAGTATGCATACATACTTACATACAAGGATACCCATTTCAATTTTTTGCGGTACATTTTTAACCATAGAGATGAAAATGGGGAAGGTCAGTTTCCTTGAAATCTTTTAATCCTAACCATAAAAAAGAGAGAGAGAGAAAAAAAAAAAAACTATAAAAGAGGTATATCGGTTTTCTTTGCTCAAGCGTTATACCACTTGAATATCTCATGCATCATCCAATTAAAAACCTACTCTAAAAAATGTTATTGGTGCCTTTGCATGTGGCATGTCGGCATCATCTGAAAGCACTTAATTCAGAAGACACCTTGCTCCATGATCCATGCGCCATTTTCATTTGCCATTCTCCTTTGGAGGTTTTGGCTTTACATACGCAACACTAATTTCTGCAATTAAGTGCCCATAAGCAACTCTATAAGCATCTTGTCCCCTTGGATCACCAGATTAAGTGCCCTACCTAATATTACGCACAGATATTGATTTGTTAATAAAAAACAGTAATATCATTATTCAAGCCTAGAAACAATCACATCTCATCACACCATATCAAACTCACCTGACCCTCTTGGAACCAACATCCACACCACCCACCAAGCACACACTTCAGCTCCTACACATACATAGAGCACTCAAGAGTTTCTCCCATCTGTGTACCATTTCAAATATTAGGCACTTGGGAAAAATGCTGACGTGGATCCAAGTGCTTACATTGTGCAGCTTGGGAATTTCAAACCCTCCCAAACCCTTAACCTCAATCATAACCATAATTGTACTAAAAACATATAAAACTAAACAGCATGCCAACTTTGAAATGCAACCTAAGAAGAAGACCCAAAACTAAGACTCCTATATAGTTTCACTTCCTTTCATCGATCTATTCCTCAGTCTTCTCAGCTGGAACTTCAATGGTAGCTTCCTTTGCTGCTTCAGCTGGCTTCTCTTCCTCAACCGATTTCTCTACCTCAGCCGGGGCTTCTGCTGGTGCCTCAGTGGCTTCAGTAGTATCTACTTTGGTCTCCTCCACAGCAGCAGGCTCTGCTGCCACTTCTTGGGTCTCTTCCTCTTTCTTCTCTGCTGCTGGCTCCTCTGCGTCAGCCTTGGCTTCCTCTGCCACCTCCTTGGTCTCAACTTCAACTACAGCTTCGGGTTCTAGAGCCGCAGGTTTCTCTACCACTGGGGCTTCAGGTGTTGCTTCTTTTGGTTCCTCAGTAACTGTCTCTGGGGCAGCGGGCGCGGCCACTTGCTCTTTTGGGGTTATCTCCTTTGTCGTGATCACCTCAGTCGTCTCATTCTCTGGCAATGTTGTTGGAGCCGATGCTACCTGCAAGACCCGATTTACCTTCAATGACAAATGAACCAATGCAGAAAACTTCTTAAAACATCTTCAAAACGACTTCATGCAGTTGGAGTGTTAGTGATTGTATACCAATCACTAACACTCCATTAATGCAAAGCTAGTCTTACAAAAAAGCTAGCCGCGATCTATCGTGTATGAGAAAGCTAGAGTGTTTCCGGTAACATCCCAAAAGTTGGCATTTTTTGGCCAATCCAAGGACAATCCGTTACATATTAGTTTCTATACGTTATGGTTTTGCACAGATGGATTAGATGTTATTTAAAATAGAACTACAAATACTTTGAACACTGTCAAAGCTGGAAGCATTGAATGATCTATCAGAAACTGGATGCAAATGTGTTCTGCACAAAACAGACACCATATATAAAAGCAAAAGTGAAATATTAGTTGAATACCTCAACAGTGGCCATTTGGGATACAAAGGGGAGTATAAAATACTAGAACAGAAAAACGAAAGGAGGTGAAATGTATCAGTAACCAGGAAGTGAGTAGCAGCACTTGTGAGTGGGGTGAGGAGCTGATCAGAATGAGAGAGCTATATATAGAGGTGTGAATGCTTCGAACCCATAAAAGAAACGGAAAAAAAAAAAAAAAAAAAAAAAAGGGGTGGGGTGGGGTGGGGGGGGGCGCGAGAGAAGTGTGAGCGCCAGAAGAATCATCTTTGCAAGAAGACACCTCAAGTCACTGACACAGAATAAAGGACATTTGCAAGCCTAGCTGTGACTGTTTTTCCTTTGTTTATGTTTTATTTTGTTTTTAGAACTAAAGTGTATTGGGATAAGTTTTTTCTATTATTGGTAGCTTTTGTAGAGCACTAATTGTAAATGCCAAATGGTGGAGGCCATGGGAGATATCGGTATCATATCTGATAAGTGGGTTTCTGTGTGTTGTTGTGAAGTGGGGGCATCTACCTCGCTCCCTTTTATCATGCATTCATGTTCTGTGATTTTATTTTTACTCCATTGTTTTCTTGTTTCTATAGACCCTACCATTCTTGTTTCCATTCAAATTTGAAAAATACAACAGTGACATATTTCAATCTGCTTTTTTGGACTAAAACAAAATCAATACACTCTCATAAAACAAGTACTCTGTCTGTAATTTTAGTATATATATCTGTGAATAAAATATTAAAATCCCTAGCTATCCCCTATTTTTAAAAACCAATAGTACAAATTAAAATATTCATTTGAGCCATGAACTTAACCAGATGCATATTCTTGTACTGTGATTGTTTAATGAAAAATTCTATTTTCAAGCCGGCCGTATGTAAAACACATTTAATATATTGTTTGCATGACATAATCTGATTTGGAAGATAAATTTTAAAATTTAAATCTTACAAATAAAATCTTATCATATAAATGATGTATTCTACACAATAGGTTGAGAATAGAATAACTCTAGTTTTATTTTACCTCGACGTTATGCCAAGAAAACATGACTCAGGCAACTCACTAAAAAAATCTGTATACATAGCAATCCAAATATGTTTATATAAAAGAATAAATATGTACAAATTAAAATCTTAAATACCTAGAAAGGCTATTGTATAAAACTTTGAGATGCATACCATTACATTAAACATTGGTCTTGGTCTGAGAGAGAGAGAGAGAGAGAGAGAGAGAGAGAGAGAGCTCTTGCAATTGTCAAAAATTTGGGCTTTTACTTTAGTGGTCACTTTTTTTGGGGGGTTTCAATTGATTGTTGTACCATTTTTAAGGTTTTCAATAAGATGGAGCACCATGCTTTCTCTTTTTTCTCAGCAACCAAACACATCCCATCATTATTGTAAATTGAAATGGAGGGAAGCCAAATAAAAGGCAACAGGTCTCTTGGGCGGTGCCCCCATGTGGGACCCTTCATCACCAACTGTGATCATTACCGTCCAATCCGCTGCACAAAAAAAGACATAAAATATAAAAATGCTAGCGTGGCCAACTTTTCCTTCCTTGATTCACCCCATTGCTCCTACCTTTAGAAACCGACCTTTTCCAAAAGATGAACCCTTTGGGCCCACATTAGATGCTTTCCAGGTCGGACTACTGGTGGCTTGGGTCCCGCATCCTGTCCAGGTCGTCTGATCTGTCACGCCGGATCACTGTCCAATTACTATGATCATCATGACATCACGACAAGTTAATTGATCTTATCGCTATCATCGTCCCTCCTCAACATTTTAAATTAGTTTTTATCTTTTTAATGTCATATTAATTTTTTCTTTAAAATAATCTTATGATCGGTATACCTCAATTTATTTTTTACAAATAATCTATATTTTAAAAATAAGAAATAATATTTACAATTATAAACCATGCAAGTAGTACACAATCTTTTTTAAAAAGGATGAATAAATAAAATATCAACATTAAAAAATTAATTTTTTAATAATAAATCTTATTATTTTTTAAAATAATTGTGCAACGTTTACCCACTCTACAAATTTACGTAACATTACTCTTTGAAAATTTATGTTTCACGTAGAAAGACTTTGAAAATGTATGTTTCACGTAGATAGACTTCATCCATATNAAAAAAAAAAAAAAAAAACTAAAATCTAATAAACCTAATGCATCAACCTCGAAGAATTACTCATTCGACGTTGATGTGTTGTTCATTTTATTTATGAATCGATATGAAATTATGAATAATATATTTAGTAAAATGTTTACATAATATAATATAATTTCAAAGATAAATTTTATAAATTAAATTTTATACTCTACACACTATCTAAAATAATTTATTATATAATTATTAAATTAAGTTATATCACATAAATGATATAAGAATGTAAATACTTTTAAATAAAATTATTTGTATATTTTATATTTGGGTAATGATATCTTTACATCTCATTTATTATTAGTTTACTACTTAGCTATTTGTTTTCTTTTGTTAAATTATTTTTTTAATACTTTTAAATATTTTTTAAAAATTATAATATTATTAAATAATATTTTTTTAATTGTTAAATAAAAAATTTAAAAAAAATGGAGTAGGAGATTCCCGGCGGCATCCTTATCATTTTTCTTACATTTTCCCAGAAGTCGACGGGAGCCATTTCATTAGGCTACCTCTCATGAGTATTCAAAAAGGAAAATGTTAGTCTTACTACTCATTTTTACAGTTTTATTCTATCGTTGTGATTTTTAATTTTAAAAATTTTTTTTTACTTAATAATTAAAAAAATATTTTTTAATAATATGAATTTTTTATATATTTTAAAATTATTTAAAAATATTAAAAATATATATAAAAACAATAATAAAAAATAAAAACACTACTTAACCTAATTAACCTAATGGTAACTCCAGCGGTGACTGGGAGCTGTGGACGTAGCACGTCCCATTCGAAAAAGGAGTTTTTGTCCAGGTGGAGCAATAACATGAAGCCTCTATTGGGTGCAGTAGACAACCGATACTAAACACTCCTATGATTCTCTCTCTCCGTCTTTTAGGATTAGGATTGATATTAGTATCAGAGTAGTGTTATATATATTTATAATTTTAGTTATACTTTTATTTATAAAATTTATTTTATTAATTATTTTGAAAATTTAAATTATAAATTTTATGATTTTCATTATATCAATAAGTGATATATTGAGAAGGAAATTTTTTATAAATTTTTCTTAAGAACATTTAATATTTTCCTTAATATTATTTGTTACAAGTTTTAAAATTTCAAGTTATTTTTGTATAAATGTGGATCCTATAAAAAAATTCATACTTTTTATAATAGAGTAATAATATTTATAGTCGTAAAGTATATAAGTGTTACGTAATTTCTTTAAATAAATAAATAAATACGATATATAGATATAAAAAAATTAATTTTTTAATAATAAATTTTATTTTTTTAAAAAAAAGATTTCGTGACACTTGTAAATTTTATGATTATATTTAGCATTGTTCCTTTTTTTATAAAATAATTTTACTAATATTGTGTATTTAAGTTATGTTTGGATAGAAAATTAAAATGAAATAAAATAATATAAAAATTAAAAATAAAATAAAATATTATTAATTTAAAATTTAAAAAGATTAAATTATTTGTTATATTTTATATAAAAATTTAAAATAATTGTAACTAAATAAGTTGGAATGAATTATTGCTAGAGAGCTCGTATATCATTTCTCTTCCTAAAAAGTCGTGGTCCCGCGCATGTACAGATGACGTAGGATAAGGCTGATGGATGTGACTATTGACTATAATGGCTGCCGCCTTGGATTCATTCGAGCTTTGCGTTTCTTCTCTGAACTTTTCTTGCCTATGAACGAATTTTGGTTGAAGCTTTGCATCAGTAGCACATATAATACACACTACAATTTGGTAACTTTCATTTTCAGGAATAAATATAGATAGAAGTTATTGTTTGAAAAAGTCATTTTATACTCATAATGTGACATTATTTAAATCACATATAGAAAAAGATAGAAAAAAAAAATCTAACGACAGCCACGTAGTGAGTGCAACGAGTGCACCGCTACAATGATTTTTATGTAGAATTATTCTTATTTATTTGATTGAGCTAGACAGGCATTCATTGATTTCGTAATTTTTGATACATGCATGATGATGCTGTCTTCTAATATCAACTGCAGGTCCTTCTTTTGAAGTTGAAGTGATATTAAAATTTAGTGCCTACACTATATAATAACAAAAAAAATACCGAAACATTCATATTTTAAAAATAAGATTTATTATACATCAGTCACTTTTCACTTTCACACCCACACATTTATAATTTTTTTTTAAAATGTAGAATATGGAAAGATGAATAGTGACTAATAAAAAAAAACTTTTATGCAATTCGGAGGGACTCAATTATTTTGGGCTGGGCCCGGAAGCTAACTTTTATGCCAACAACATGCCTTCCTCTTAATTGCGACCGGTCGGCAAACGTATATTTCTTACTTTTTTGAACAACTTTTCCTTCGTTAGGCAAACCTTTTTCTGCTGTCAATTGAAGAAAATAGCAGCCTACCTGGTCCATCGCAGAAGGGGCCGCTCATGAGAAGGTGGACCACCTTGCACAGAAGATTTTATGTTATCAATCAGAGGTTCTAAATATCCCCAGTTCCTGCCACTTTGGAAGGTCGTCTCAGTCTAAAACTGCTTTGGGATTCACTAAAGCACCGACACAATTGGGTTGTGATCATTGCCCACCTCTTTCAATTTTACATTCCTTTGTTTTGGGATCAGATCATTTTGTACAACACCAGACTACACACGAGTTTGTCATCTCATCCATACCTACTTTTTTGTTTGCAGTTGAGTTCCAAACACTATATATTCCCACTTCCCCCAAGTTGTGGTAAAGGGCCATTTCGAATAGCCTAAACCAACCAGATTGATTGATTGCTCGTGAAGGAAAGTGCAAACACCTCATGGAGACACTACATGCGATATTTTTCTGAAGCATGTGAGTCTTGTTCCCAACGAGAGGAAGCTGCCGCATATAGGGAGGGATATCCAAGATGAATATGGTTATGGTGAACGTCCATTACCCGAATGCGGATTGGAGACCGCGAAGGCAATGTTTTGATGTTTTCTTATTCAGATGTAAATGACATTAACTTTCCTACACAACACATATATGTTTTCTTTAAAGTTTTCTTATACAAAATGAAGCTCAAAATGTGAAATTGAAATTAAGTGTGATAAAAATGAACGCTCAGATATAATGTATTTGGAGTACAACTAGATTAAAATTAAAAAGATGGAGGCAAAACCTTTGGACCCGTGCACCCCCCTCCCCTGAGTTCTCTCCCAGTTACTGAAGATGTTGGCTACAACACTGAAATATAATAAGTTAACCAAACGAGTAGAGCAGAAAACCATGGTGTGTAAAACCCCGTCACGCTGCAAATCACCAGAGGCCATTCCTTAGCGGAGAGCTTTTCTCAAAACTGCTTCAGCACGCTGCTCAAATTTTGGTAGGACCCAGTCATGCTGAACTATGTCGAGACTGTCTTTCTCAGCACCCAAGCTCTGAAAAGAAAAGAGATAAGTAAACCAGTTTAGGAGTAGTCAATCCTGACAGGGAAGGGTCTTCTAACAGCTTTCCCTACATATATTTGAGAAAACCGGCAACCAATTTTTTGTATGTTTACATATATCAAAATGTCCCGTCTGACAAGATTTGTTCTATAGGGGGAACCCTACCAGATGTATGTAAGAAGTAATATTAGTCGAAGGAAAATGATTAACCTACAACTCTTTACAACTCTCTACTAATTAAAGGGTAATTTTGTAAAATTGAAATTCACTTTTAATGAAGTGGCATACTTGCATTGATTGATAGTGAGCGGGTTGAAAAAGAGAGAGTTGTAGGTGCATCATTACCCTATTAGAAAGTTTTACAATGACGGAAAAAAAAAACACCATCGTAGTAGAAAGTAGGTCATTCAAAAATTAAGAATACATGTTGACAGAAAAGATTTGAGTGCAACTATTGCATACATTCCTACATGCATATCAAGCAGTCCTAATTTTTTTTATTGGCACCGGGTGTCCGGAACAACACCCAACTAATCCAGGGGGTGCACAAGCCCTCAGCAAGGAGTTTCCTGCAAGTGCACATCGGGTAATTCAACGAAAAAATCCTCCGGTCCGATGACCCCTAGAGATTGTTTGCACCCAAGGGGATTTGAACTTTAGACCTAGGGGAAGCATACCCCCAAGCTTTACCACTTGAGCCAACCCCTAGGGGAGAGAAAGGCGGGGGGTGAGGGGAGCAGGTTGTTTGGGAAACTTGAGGCACACAAATAGCTAGGGAGAAATACAGTTTCCACCCTCAAACTATGGGATGTTTTACATTTTGCATCCTGAACTACTAAGACCAACATATTGCACCCTTCAACTATTAGGACTGTCAAATAACACCCTCTGTTCAATATCGGTGTAAATCTCACAGAAAAATGTCACTTGTGATTGATTTCACACTTGAGTTGATGAAAATGCTCCCATCAGATCTAGGGTACACGAAGGTTTGAATGAGAAATGTGTCATTCCAGTATTTTGGGATGAATATTACAAACAACATGGGGGTGAAGTGTAATCTCCCAAACAACTTTATGCCAGAGAATTGATGGTGAGCATAGAAGTTGGTCTAGGTTTTACTAGTGTCTGGTAATTGGTAATGTTAATGCAGAAGGAAGCATTGTGTGTGAACCAAATTAGTAGAGAATCAGGTGAAATGGAAGTTTTGATTGGCTGCTGAAGTATCTTTGCATTGGTGCAGTAGGATGCTAAGCCCTCACTGCTATTATTCTAAATGTGAATATGCTGTTTCATTCCCAATTCTTAAGTGATTTCATCATTTTAGAAGAAAAGGCCAGGCTGGTATAATGCCAATCTTTCAAACGCATGGTCCTTTCAAACTCACGTGATGGACACTCTCGTATTGGACATTAAAGAGTAAAGACTCATTTATTTTGGGGAAACTATAGTTTCCACCCCCAAACTAAAGGGCATTTTACACTTTGTACCTAAACTATCAAAACTAAAGCATTACACCCTCAAACTACAATGGACTGTCATATAGCAGCCCCAGAGATGGGAGCATATTTGTCAACTGAGGTACAATGTTGGCCATGTGACATTTTACCATCATATTTAACACTGATTTCAAAGTAGGGTGTCAATTCAAGATCCAACAGAATAGACATAATGTTTTACATAAAACATGCTACTGCTATTCTTCTTACAAGTAAAAAAGAATAGAGAATCTTGTAGAAAGCATATGACAGCTTTAAGAGTAAAATCCACTTAAGCCTAATAAGAGCTACAGCAAATAACTTAAAACTGTACCTTTGTTGGATCAAAGCCAAAACCACTCATTTGCATCATACGCTGGGTGTCATCTGTGGCTGCATCAGACCACATTTTATGGTGAGTTTTTTTTTTTTTTAGGATAAGATTTTCTTAATAACTAAAGAGGATGAAAACCATGAAACCCAATACACAAGAAGTATACAAGAGATCCGCCTAACTATCAAAGGGAACATTTTATGGTATATTCAAAGAGAGCATATAGAAATCTCAGCATCAAAGAAACTTTGAATGATAGCTAAAGGCCTTTGGAGTCTCTTTTTTTTTGTGCTGCTTGAGATTCATTCAAAACCATTATAATAATCAATAGATTAATACTTACCATTCTCTTCTCCCAGTATGAGACTAAATAAACCTCTTAATCCAAACAAATTGAGGAAATACCTGAAAGAATTTATTGCAAATTATTAGAGGCAATTGGCAAACTACATGAGAGGTAGCGGATAAATTCACAAAATTTATTTAACTGGAAGAATAATAAACTCTAATGCATACCATGAGCGACTACTAACATAGCTAACATCCACAGTACTCAAGTCAATTCCATTCTGTAACATTGATCGGAACCTCTGAGTCAATGGAAATGGTATTTTAGCTGTAGAAAAAAGAGACATTTAGACAACTGTTGCATGTATATGGACACTGAAGATCAGAAAAGGAAAAGGAAAGGGAGGCTGTAAACAGATATTTGCAAGGATGGAACACTGAAGAAAAAAACATTTAACTAATGTTCCTAGCATTTCAGCATGATGACATACAACACAAGAAATATGAAGTGACATCACCACATTTTTTAAAGATTAAAACCTCAACCTGTGCATTAAGGAATAAACATAGTGGTATAGAAACGAACCTGCCACAAATCCCGAGAAGAAAAAGTTGACCCATGCAAAAGTAAGAGTCTGGCCAACAAGAAATATCAATATGATTCATTGTCCAAGTTTAGAAATTACACCACCAAGTAATAGTAATGAAAATCAAGCAACCAACACCTGACAGTAAGAAAATACACAATCATAATGTCTTAATGAAAAAGTAATACCTGGGGTATAATCATTGAAAGGTTTTTCTTCATCATATCCATAGCCATATTTGGATCAGAGAACATTTGTGCCTGGGCATTTTGAGCTTGACCCTTAGGAACATACAATAGCCCATTTTCCTGCCATGTTGAAGCATAGATATAACTTCAATGTCAGTGTCTGCGTTACAACCAAATGCAGATGTGGGGTAAATGTGGTCTTCTTAGAGAAAACAGAAGATAGAAGCATACTAGCCTGCTAATGATAACTGCAACACGCATAAAAGTAGCTTGGCCCAGATTGAAACCAAGGCCCCGTAACAATTAAAAAAACACCACCAAAACCAAAACATTCCATCTTTCTTTGACTCTGAGGATAATCTTCGTTAAAGTTTAAAGAACCCTAAAACTGTACTTAAATTGGACTTTATTCGGCATTAAATACTTATCAACTCTTACTTAAAAGTTGCTAATATATTCATACTTAAAAAAAAAGAGTTACAAATATATTCTCCAAGCTCTAAAAGTTAATAAGCAACATTTTATAAACCTTGTATCACGCTGGGAATAAAAAAATGAGCTGAAGCAAACCATTACCGAAACCATTCACGCTTCAACTCGTTTACAAATCCAATTCTTAGAATAGCCGTATGCCTAATTACAAAATTTTTTTTGATAGGTTATGCCTAATTACAAAATTACGATCAAAATTGAGATTCAACTGATTATCTGCATATGAAATAAGATACCTCATTGCTAAAATAGAGTCTGCGAGCACGAAACGACTTGGGAGGAATAAAATTAGCGCCGGCACGTAGATTCCGAGCCCTAATGACAACTTGCCTGAAACATTCACCATGACTACATAAAATTCAAAATTGAGTCGAATTAGGGAGCTACATGTGTTTAATAGATTAGGATTTTTAACTTGCCCTTCTTTGACGATTTTGGCGTCGGGGACTTGGTTAGAGCGCATGAACTTGGCAACGAAGTGGCGGAGTACGCCGATGAGGACCATCACCACCGAAAGCGGGATCAGAACCCAGTCTCTGATAGCCGTGTCTAGCACCAGATCTTCCGCCATTGCTGGACCTCGCAGACAACAGAGAGGATGACTGTGTTTCCGATTCTGAATGTCTGATCTCTCTCTCCCTCTTCCCTTGCTTCGATCGACTATTGTGTCGTTGTGACAAGCGATTAGGGGTGTTATAGTGTTTGTCTTCTTCTCAGACTCGTTGATTTTAAAGGCGACGATATTTCGTTTTACAAGTTTCGTTTTACAAGCTTTCAGCGTATGAAACCTGCTAAGTCGACACTTGTCGCCGTGAATCATAATTTAATAGTCTCACAAGAGTCATTAATATATGAAAAAATGTATTTATAAGTCGGTCTGTACACCACACTTAATAAATTACTTATATGTCAGAAATTGATTTGAAAAAGAAATTTAAAAATTTAAATCTAATAAATTAAATACTACGAAATGATATGTATGGTATGCTCTATATATTAACTTGAAAATACAATAACTTTTAATATATATTAAATCTTAAAATTATATAAATAAATTTTATATAATTTTTTATTATAAAATAAATCATTCATAACATATCAAATCACTACATATTCACTTGCTAACTATCCGACTATAATAAGCACTGATATAATAACTCCAATGAGTTGGCTCAAGTGGTGAAAGCCTTGGTTTTAGGGTATCACTCCCTTCAAGGTTCAACACCTCATGGGGGCAAACAATCTTTTAGGATCACACCTCCTGGTGAAAAGTCAGGGATTTAACCAGTTAAAAAAAACACTACTATAGATAATTCCTTTTAAGTTGTGCTTGGATGTTGAGTTGAGTTGAACTATTTATGAATAGTAGTGAGTTGAGATGATGGAGTAAGTTTTGTGGAGTCTATCTAAGATGAGTTTAAATGTGTTTGGATGTAAAGATGAATTTAGATATATTTATGAGAAGTTGAAAAATGTTATGGGTCCCGAGTGTAAATAAGTGTTCAATTGAAAAATGTTATGGATCCAACGTGTAAAGAGGTTTTGAATTGATATGAGTTTAGTAATTTGAAAGTTAGGTGTTTGGATGTTAGATTCAGCTTAAAATTAGACTAAACTGAGTTGATCTTAGTTGAGTCTAACAACCGAACGGGGCCAATCTCCGTGAAATTACTTAGAGAACTAACAAAGATTATTCTAGAAAATTTTGATAATTTTGTATACTACATACATGATTATGTATGATTATTTTTCCCAAGACTCTAAGCTACCTGATCTGCAGTACTCCGCTAGTTCCATTGAGTCGCACAACAATGGAACTATATCATCTCATATTTGTTTTTATGATGGAAGTATATTGTTGATACTGTAAAAATCGCACAACAAGTCGAAATGAGAGAAATAGTCATTCTTGACCCATTGAGTCGACTAGGCCTTAATCGATGTTGTTCGGAGCCCCCAACAGTGTTCCAGTACGGCTATACGGTGAAGATGCATACGTCCATGGTGGTGAATAGAAAGTAAATGCAGAAAAAGTAAAGAAAAATGGACATCAAGATTTACATGGTTCGGCACCAGGCCTACTTCCACTGGGGTTTGGGGAGGGGAGTTTTTATTATAATATATTTGTTTACAGTCTCACGGTCCCTCATATCTCACTGTGCAAAGAAAGTTGAAGCTCTTCCTATTGGAGATGTTGTCTTCCTTGAGAGGTTGCTGAAGAAGAAGATGATTTGATTGAGAGAGTGAGAGTAAAACTTTTTTGTCATCTGGTAGAAGTCTTTTTATACATCTCCTTGTAGCGTGTGCAAGTCTGCAGTGATGGGACCTAACCCCTTTGCGTGTGTCAACTTCCCTTCTCTTCCTACTTTCCCTCTAACTCCTCTAACACTTGCATGCTCTCATTTCCCTCATTGTCTCTTTCTTATTTGTCTTCTTCTCCCTAGTGGTGAACTAGTGGGCTGGGCTCAACTATCAATTATGGTATTTTGTCACTTCACAGGAGCCTGCGATTCTTAAGGGTAACTTGTTCTAACAAAAAATTCTTGAGAATCTTAAGTTAAAAGATGCAACATAAGTCGTTAGTAAGAAAGCAAATTTCAAAAAAGGGTTCTTCGTTCTCCATTTTGCTTGTATTAGGCGATAAATGCCTCCAGAGGTGACTTTAGGCAGGAGGCGCACTCGACCGCATATAACATGAGCGCGAAGCTCGAATGTGGTAGGAGGCTGGCTCGACCGCATATGTTGCAAGCGTAGAGCTCAGATGTAGCAGAAGGCTAGCTCTACCACGTATGGTATGAGCGTGGAGCTTGGATGTGGAGGGAGCCTTGCTCTACTATGTATGTTGCTAGCGCTGGGCTCAAATGTGGCGGGAGGTTGGATGGACCGCATATGTTGCAAGCACGGAGCTCGGATATGGCGGGAGGCTGGCTCGACCGCGTATGCTGCGTAGTTTGGTTGTACGTCATTTGCATGTTTATCGTTGTCGGAAAGGGTATATTCATTCGGTGCCTTTGTTTTCGTTTTATCGTTTAATGTTGAAGTTTGTGTGAAGTAACTCACGTAAAGCGGTTAGAGGGCCCGTCGACCCCTTGGATCCACTTTAGGCGGTTTCCAAACCCTTCAAGTCACCCCTGAAGGTAACCCGCTCTAGGCGGTTTGTGGAGCTTAGAGGCCAGTTAATTCCGAAGGCTCGTTCCCGGATGTAACCCGTTGGCAGCGGTTATGCATCGTGACCATCCAAGGGGCTGGACTTGTATCCAGCGAAGGTTAGCAAATCTAGAGACTTATGTTCCGACTGGCTGTTGTTGGGCAGAGCTCGGGGGCTCTAGCCCTTAGCCAATGCGTAGTGACCAGGCAAGGAACTAGGCTTGTACCCTATAAAGGTCGGCAAGTCCAGCCAATGGACTGACTTGTATTCCGACTGGCTATTGTTTAAGCTAGAGTTTAAGGGTTCTGATCCTTAGCCAATGCATTGCAGACAACAACATGACATGAAGGTCGGCAAGTTAAGGGACTTGTGTTCTGATTGGCTGTTATTTGAGCAGAGCTAAGGGATTGGGCTTGTACCCCACGAAGGTCGGCAAGTCCAGCCAAGAGACTGGCTTATATTCCGACTGGCTATTGTTTAAGGCGGAGCTCGAGGGCTCTAAACCTTAGCCAATGCATCGTAGGCAGCAACCTGGCAAGAAGGTCGGCAAGTCAAGGGACTTGTATTTCAACTGGTTGTTGTTTGGGAGCTCCGGTCCTTATCCAATGCAACATAGACAGCCAAAGGACTAGGCTTGTACGACGGAGATGTTTGTCCATGTAGAGAATATTGGCATTAGTGCCAGTCAATTTGTTCCGATGGAGCTGTATTGGGACGCCCGAGCGGTGCCCGGATGGCCTATAGTACCTGAATTTGCCGTTCCGAGCCACAAGAAATAACTTTATTAATATAAACAAAATTTACATAAGTTTTGAGAGAGATAAACCGGGAGTTGTTATCAGTTGGGAAGAGTCTATGCTTGCTCTATTGGGGGGAGTCCACGTGGGAGAGCCTGCTGGGTAAGCCCGTTGGTGAGCCCTCTAAGGAGAGCCCTCTGGGGGAACCCGTCGGGTAGAGGAGCAAAGAAAAGCCCTAAGCAGAGCAGTGACCAGTAGTGTAACAGCTCGCTAAAAATTCAAAGGTAAAATTTCTATTGGTTTTAGGAATCTCGTGAAAACTTCATAACTTTTCATGAATCAATCAATCGCATAGTCAACATAGTCTATGTTATCACTCACTATGGTGCTAGAAGTGTGATTCTTTTTTTTTTAGGTAGTTATAAGTGTTAGAATGCGTTATGGTCTGTGCCATTAGACTCAGTTGATTATTTTAAATTTTATGGCGCAATAAGTCTATTTTCATATTTTCGGACAAAACACTTGTTTGAAATTATGAAATTATTTTTAGGAGCACTTCGAAGTTGAATTTCGGTAAAAAAAAATTCACTGTAGGTTAATATGAATATTTAAGAGTTTTTAGTGCTAAGTTTGTAATTCACTTTTTCTCAGTGTTTCAAAATCACAATGTGAAATGTTCAAATTAGATTAGAAAAATTTTATTTAAATACTTGGCAAAATCTTAACCACGCATAATGAATAGTATTAGACACTTGGCATCATGAGGAATGTTTGATGGATTTAAAGGAATCAAGATATGAGATCATGTCACCTAAGCAAAAATCGTTTTACATCCGACTAATCAAATTGTATCAAACCAAAGAAGATTTTCACCCTTGTGAAATCCTATATTGTTGGAATCTAATCTTGCTAACCTTGAAAAATTGATTAGGCTAAGTAATATTGGATTTGGGTTTGATAGCAATCCAAACTCTTTTAAAATCCCAAAATTTAGGCCCATTCGGTTTAGGCCTTTAACGCTCACGAATTTGGTCTCTTTGGCATTGCTTCTTGACTAAGTTTTGCACCCCCATTTGGTTGACCAGATCTTTCCAAAAAATGGCCTAGAAGGTTTTGAAGTAAAAATCTAAAGGGTCACCTCACTCTTTCACTTTTACACTCCACATTGAGAAAAGATTTTCGGCTGATTTTTGTTTATTGTAATAGGAAGAAAAGACCAACACTCAAACTATATTCCAGTCCTATCACTTTTCATATCTTGTGTAAGAGGCTCTTCTGTCCACTTCCCACGAAAAGTAATCATCTTTTACACTTTTTTTTGATAAAGCACAAAAGCGGACAATTATTTTTATCTCTATTGCACGCCTTATTCGAAGATTTTGTAAGTATTTTCTCATAAAGTTTCTTTCATAAAATTTGTTCATTTTTTAGTCTAGTTTACATGGATATCTTATTTGTTCCATTTTGAGAGAATTTGATTAATCAAAAGTTGTTCAAAATCCAGAAAGGTTAATCTAGGCGATAAACTGGAGAGTGTGTTGTAGTTTGGAGTTTTTGACCAAACTAATTGATAGATCTTGGTCCGAAATTTTTATGGAGTACTGTTAATATGTGTATATGATTGTTTGTTAAGGATTTATTACATTATTAAAAATTTTGGTGAAATATTTTCTAAGAACTAGAAACTTAGAAATTGGAAGAGGAAAAATAGTTTCTGTTTTGAGAAAGTTTAAATCTTTTATGGTTTAATCCTAATCCAATGAATTTGATATTTCTATTTGAGGATCCTAAGCCTATTATATACATTCTAGAATGTTGTTTTGAATTTATTTGATGCTAGTTTTGAAGGTATGAAATTTTATGCAATGAGATATTCGGTTAGGCCAAAGTGATGATGTCCTTGTCTAAATTTATATTTTTTGTTGATTTTTAACTTTGTGATCTTGAGTTTGAAGTTTGGATCTATTTTAGGACACCTTTTTAAACCATGTAACGCTTTGGTTTGAAGATCATATCTTTATAAGTCATGGGTCAAGAGGTTGATCAAAACAAGTTAGAAACAAAAATAAAGGAAATAACCTATGTAAATTTCGGTCCCTATAGAACTTTAATGGTTTTGTTTAGTTTTAAATTTTTCTGAATAGATATTTTAGTTTAGGACAAAATCTACATGAGGTATGTAAATTTTAATAATTTTTAGAGTTGAGATGCAAAATTCTTAAGTTAAGGATAAAATAGTCATTTTTCCACATATAGAGGGTAATATGGTAATTTTACTCTAAGTTGATATTTTTTCATATTTTTAATTGTTAATGATTAAGTGCTAACTTTTAGAAATTATTACTTTTAGTTCCTCGTGATCTTGCTTGAGTTTTGTTCAGAAAATGTGAAGACCGAGGTAAGTTAGCTTTTTTAACTTAATATCAGTTTAATGTGTATATGTGATGAATAAATGAACTACAGTGTATGTATGTATGTTATCATTTGTGCCATGTCAAGTCATTACATATTTATCTTTCATACAGAATTTATTCTATCGTGAAATGTTCATCTATTATGCAAGATATTCTGTCACATTTTATTATACATTGCAAGTATGTCTTATTAAGTATCTCATTTGTTACATGTATGTCATGTCATGTAATATTCACAGTTTTAAGTATGTCATGTTAAGTATGTTGACTGTTATATGTTATGTTAAAAGTGTTGTCTATCACATGTTATGTCATGCTACAAAATATTTTCTGTCATGTACGTCATGTCTTTCGACTTACGTTCATGTACATTTTCATACAATTAAATTATTGTTCAGCTCATGGTTATTGTTAAATCATGGTAATCCCATGAGATAAGAATACGCAATCATGAAAATCCCATAAGATAAAAATACTCAATCATGGTAACTCCATTAGATAAGAATATGATATCATGATAATTCCATGAGATAAGAATATATTTCAAGTTCATGCTAAGTCTCAGATCATGTTCATGATAAGTAAATAAGTCAGTTCAAGCTCATGAAATGTTAAGTTTTAGTTTAAATTCAAGTTCATGTCAAGTTAAGTTTTAGAATTCAAGTCCAAGTTCATATTAAGTAAAGAAGTCAGTTCAAATTTGTGCAAAGTTAAATTTTAGTTCAAGTTCAAGTTCATGTCAAGTTAAATTTCAGAATTCATGTCCAAATTCATATTAAAGTCAAGTTTCAGATCAAGTTATTATCAAGTCAAGTCTCAATTTAAGCTTGTCAAGTTCAGTTCACGCTTTAGTTTAAGTTATGTCAGTTATGTTATGCTGTATGTCAAGTTATGCTATGATTATTTATGATTTTGATTATACATTTATACTTTTACGACCATGCATGCATAATTAACCTGTGTGAAAGTCTTTTGTTAACTTGCTGAAATTTATAATCAAATCTCATTGTGGTAGTCCCAACTACCATTCCCCCTAATGGTAGTCTTGTTACAAGATTTGAAAGAAAATCAAGAGTCAACCAACTAGAAACGGTCGACTAAGCGACGTGTGATGTAGATAATAGTATAGTAGTTATTTCAGATTACTATTTATATTTGTGGAGCTAAATCTTCAACACTCTTTTGATCGCAGTTATTTTGAATTAGTGTTGTGATCTCAGTTATTTAGTATGTCATTATGTATGAAGTATGTTTTAAGTATTTGTGATATTTTAGTTTGGTGCATAGTATTGCTAAAGAAAAAAAATTATCCGATGTGAATATTGCATAATGCTATATGCATGTTAGGAACATTGCATCTTATATATCATAAACGGGAGCATGTAATCTCGTGTTGCACGTCTTGACACTTAAAATGTTCATCTGATCCCTAGCGAAATTTGGGGGCGTCACAAGAAGAGTAGAGCAGAGCAATGCAGCAAACCAACAGAGCAGTAGAGTAGAGAAGTAGGGCAAAGTAGCATAGCAGAGCCTCAAGCCCAGAGCAAAGTAGCAGAGCCTCGAGCAGAGGAATAGAGCCCTCTTGGGAAAGCCTACTAAGGGAGCCTGCTGGGGGAGCCTTTTAGGGAAAGCCTACTAGGGGAACCCTCTAGTGAGAGCCCTCTAAAAAAGCCCTCTGAGGAGAGCCCTCTGGAGAGAGTTCACTAGGGGAGCCCTCTAGGGAGTGCTCTCTAGTGGAGCCCTCTGAGAGAGCCCATTGGGGAAGCCCTCTAGGGGAGCCCTTTGGCAGAGCCCTTTGGGGAAGCCCTCTGGAGAGAACCCTCTAGGAGGAGCCCTCTAGGGGGAGCAGTGTATGCCATACATGGCTTATATGTGCACAGCACTGTGCATACCGAGCACGGTGTCCTGTGTGGCAATGCACATGGGGTGCGTAGTACTTGCCCACTAGTGCACATGTCTTATGCACAAACTACACCCTCGAGTCGGGAAGGTGAGCGGCACAGTTACTTTAGCTACAAGTGCCATGTGCAAGCACTTAAGCATACAGTATCACCCATTCTATGGGCGATGAAGAGTTCACTCGCTTGATTTTCACTATGACGTCATTAATAAAAATAAGGACAGGAGTATCAAATAGACATTTTAATGAAATACTTAGATGCTTTTCATTGATATTGCTCATGTATTTATACAAGTAAAATATAATGAAAGTTTGTTACATAATTGGAAAGAATAACATAAAGGTATTCCTACGATTACACTGCTGCTTTACAAGTATTATTTACATCTATATTAATACTCCCCCTCAAGTCCAATAGTGTGTCAAGAACATTGAGACTCGATTGAAAATGAAAGAATTTTTCAGAGACCAAAGGTTTGGTGAAAATATCTGCAATTTGGTCCTTCGAACTGAGAAATGAAATTGTCAATGATTTTGCTGCCACTTAGCCACGTACAAAATGGAAATCAATGTCCATGTGTTTTGTTCTTGAGTGGTAAACTGTGTTGGCTGCAAGGTAGGTTACTCCAATATTGTCACAACATAAGATTGGAGCATGTGAGAGAGAGATTCTGAGCTCACACAAGACTGTTTGTAACCAGATTGTTTCAACTGCAGAAATGGCAATCGAGTTGAACTCGGCTTCTGTACTTGATCTATCTACTGTTTTCTGCTTGATCTATCTTGTCTCTCCTGTCATCAAGACATCCCGTCCAATCAAAATCAGAATAGGTTTGAAGGGTCATGGAGGTTTTGAAATGAAACAAGATACCATGATTGATAGTTTCCTTAAGGTACCTCAAAATTTTTTTTACAGCACTCCAATGGGATTCTTTGGGATCATGCATGAATTGACATACTTTATTCATTGAAAAAGTAATGTCTGGCTGAGTATGTGATAGGTATTGAAATGTTCCAACAGTGCTTCTAAAAAGAGTTGGATCATCAAAGGAAGAAGAATCAAAGGATGACAATTTTAAAGAGGCTACCATGGGTGAGGACATGGGTTCAACATTCAACATTTTGCTACAATGTAGTAGGTCCTTAATGTATTTCCACTAAGTGAGCAAAACACCATCCTTCAGATAATCTATCTCCAAACCCAGAAAATAAGACAACTGGCCTAGGTCCTTAACAGGAAACGCATGACTTAGGGAATCAATAGCAGTGTCGTGTGATGAAATGATAACAATATCGTCTACGTATACCAGCAAATAAAGTTTTATATCACCATAAGTAAGAATAAACAATGATGGATCAGCTTTGGAAGCAGTGAAACGATACCCAATGAGCCATGAGCTCAGTTGAGAAATCACGCTCGTGGGGCCTATTGGAGCCCGTAAAATGCCTTCACCAATTTGCACACATATTGTGGATGTAGGGGATCAATGAAGCCTTGAGGCTAGTGCATATAAACGGTATCATTCAAATCACCGTGAAGAAAGGTGTTTTGGATGTCGATTTGGTGCATGGACCATCTCTAAGCTACAGCAAGCGAAAGGATTAGCCGAATGGTGGGAGCTTTAATAATGGGACTGAAGGTGTCATTATGATATCCCTTTGCAACTAGGTGCGCTTTGCGTCGTTGAATCGAGCCATCGGAGTTATGTTTTGTCCAATAAATCCACCTGCAACCAAGGATATTACAATAGGGGTTAGAAGGAGCCAGAGTCCAAGTGCTGTTTTGAATGAGAGTATTGTACTCTTCATTCATGGCAGAGCACCATTCAGGAAGCTTGGAAGCCGCATAATAGCTTAGACGGGTTTCAGTAGAGATGGCTTTCGTGGTGAGATAGTGCCGAGAAGGATAGGGGACTGTACCATCGGTGAGAATATGTGGACGAGATGAATGGGAATGGGCTCTGGTGATGATCGAAGACCATGAAGGAATGAGATTAGGGTGTGAAGTGTGATTCGGAGGAGTAAGATTAGGGTTAGCTGTGGAATTTGGGGATGGATTCGAGGGAAAAGACGATAGTGTTGGTAGGATGGGTTGTTGGTTGGAGGGAAAAGGGGCAAGATTGAAAGAATAAGAGGAGTTTGGGCATGGGCCCAGAATAGAGGGATTAATGAGAGGAAAGAGAACATCGAATGGTGAACTGGAAGGGAAAGTGGGTTGGGCTGGGAGTTGGGCATGCGAGAACGAGGCCTCATTGAATAAGACATCCCTGGAGACATAAAGTCTATTTGAAGAGAGGTCCAAGCACTTATAGCCTTTGTGTAATAGGCTGTAGTCCAGAAACAAACAAGATTTGGATCTAAAATGCATTTTGTGATTATTGTAGGCATGAAGATTAGGCCAACATTCACACCCAAATATTTTGAGAAATTTGTAGTCCAGATCTTTTTTGAAAACCATGTAATAGGGAGATTTATTTTGTAAGGTAGGAGAAGGAAGACGATTTATGAGGTAAACGGCAGTTTCAAAAGCATCGGCCCAATATTTGTAAGGCAATTTTGTATGTGCCATTAAGGCAAATCTGGTTTCAACAATATGTCTATGCTTGCATTCCACAAGCCTATTTTGTTGGTGGGTATGTAGGCAAGTTAATTAATGTGTGATGCCAAGTTTTTGGCAAAATGGAGTGAGTGGCTTGAATTCGCCACCACCATATGTTTGAATTAATATTAATTTGGAATTGAATAGGCGTTCAACATAGGGAATGAAATTTGTGAAAACATGATAAACATCAGATTTAAGTTTGATACAGAAAAACCAACAGAACCGAGTATATTGATCAACAAGAGATAAGTAAAATCGGTAACCATTCTTAGACGCATACGGGGCTGGGCCCCAAACATCAGCACATATGAGATCAAGAGGCTTTAAGGCCTGGGCCCGATTTGTGAAGAATGGTTGCTGGTGACTTTTGGCCAAGGGGCAATTTGAACAGAAATAAGAGTGGTTTGTGCGACCAGAGATCAAACAGTGTTGATGCAAAATGCAAGACACAAGTTGTAGAGAGGAGTGGCCTAAATGACGATGTCATTGAGCATTGGAGATCTTTTCGCCGACGTGGATGGAAGGGGAAGGAGAGGGCATCGGCGCAGATGGGAAGACATAAAGGCCATTAATGTTGGGACCGGTGAGAAGGAGTTTCCCGGTCATAGTGTCCTTCATAGAGAAAAATGATGAGTGAAATTCAAAGAAACGGTTATTGTCAGAGCAAAATTTGCAAACGGAGATAAGATTTTTAGTGATTGAAGGAACATGAAGCAATTTATTTAGAGTAAATGAAAAAGAAGAAGAGAGAAATGTTTAGTCACTGATATTCTGAATGGAAAGTGCAGTCCCGTCACCTACTTGAACCTGATCACCATCGGTATAGGATTGGGAGGAAAGATTGAGGTTATCAAGGTTGTTGTTAATGTGATGGCTTGCGGCTGAGTCAGGATACTAGGTGGTGTCTGGGTAGGTAGGGGATGGCTGATAGGTGTTTAAGAAATTGGCTGAAAAAGATGGAGGAGCCTCATATTGGTAGAAGAGGTTGAAACGGTGCCGACATTGGAGTGCGACATGTTCGGGCTTATCACACACCTAACAGGTTGGGCGATTGTTTGGGGGCGGAGGGTAGGTATATGAGCCTGGGTGGGGGTAACTTCCACTGTGACCTCCTCTGCTATAAGTGTTTAAGCGTCCTCTATTATGACCATTTCGGCCATATCTACCTCCTCTTGAGTGGCCACAACCACGTGGGTCAAGTCCTCCGGTTGTTGTGACATTCACCGAAGGTTCATTGGGGGACATGGTCCTATTTGAGTGAGCTATCCTGCTCTCATGAACAAGAAGAAGCTGAAATAATTCTTGGGAGGAGACATGATTGGACCTTGTGATAATGGAGGTCAGGAAAGATTCATATTTAGGACCAAGCCCAGTGAGTAAGTATGTGACAAAGTCCTGGTCAGGACAAGGGCTGCCAGTTGATGCTAAGGTATCAGCTAATGCTCGTACCTTGGAGAAAAAATCTGTGATGGAGAGCTCACCTTGAGCAAGGTTAGCTAATTGAAAACGAATGTGGAATTGTTTGGTTTGAGATTTGGAGGTAAAAAGGGAGTCAAGAGAGCTCCAAAGTTCATGGGAAGTTGTAGATGAGAGAACATGGCGGAGGACGGATTCTGAAATTGAAGAAAACAGAATGCTCGACACAAGCTGGTATGTCTTCTTCCAGGTAGAGTATTTTGGGTTGGCAGTGGGTAGGTCAGGGAGAAATTGAGGAGGAGAAGAGAGGGTGCCATCAACATATTGATACAAGTCTTGGCCACGGAGATAAGCATTAACCTGAACTTTCCATAGAGGAAAGTTCTCGGTAGTGAGCTTACTGGTTACTACATGAAAGGAGGAGGGAGTAGGGCTACTTGCAGAGACGTCAGCCATTTTTTTTTTACTGAGGTCTGAGAGCTCTGATACCATATCAAACAGACATTTTAGCTGAAATACTGAGATGATTTTCTTTGATATTTCTCATGTATTTATACAAGTAAAATAGAATCAAAATTTGTTATATAATTGGAGAGAATAACATAAAGGTATTCCTACGGTTACATTGCTGCTTTACAAGTATTATTTACATCTATATTAATAAGGACAACTATAAGTACTTATCTAGAGGAAACTTCATTCATCATTCGAAATTTATTTATTGCACCGAAAAATCGTCATTCTCCCACCTCCGGCTTACAAAGTGAAACAAGTCCCACAAACGGTGCTACTATTGATATAGTAAAATTGCACAACAGGTCGAAAGGAGAGAAAAAGTAATTCCCAACCCACTGAGTTGACTAGGCCTTGATTGGTGTTGTCTGAAACCTCCGGCAGTGTTTCGGTGCTACTGTACGGTGGCAATGCGTACGTCCATGACGGTGAATAGAAAATAAGTGCAGAGAAAATAAAGAAAGATGGACACGAAGATTTACGTGGTTCGGCACCAAGCCTACGTCGACAGGAGCTTGGGGAGGGGTGTTTCCACTATATTATATTTGTTTACAGTCTGACGGTCCCTTATATCTCACTATACAAAGAAAGTCATGAGCTCTTCATGTTGGAAACGTTGTCTTCTTTGAGAGGTTGCTGAAGAAGAAAATGATCTGATCGAGAGAGTGAGAGTAAAACTCTTTTGTCATTTGGTAGAAGTCTTTCAATTTATACATCTCCTTACATGTGTAAGTTTGCAGTGATGGGACTTAACCCCTTTGCGTGTATCAACTTCTCTTCTTTTCCTACTTTTCCTTTGACTCCTCTAACACTTGCATGCTCTCATGTCCCTCCTTCTCTCTTTCTTGTTTGTCTTCTTCTCTCTAGTGGTGGCCTGGTAGGCTGGGCTCAACTATGGGCTATGGTATTTTGTCCCTTCACATATATATATACACACCATGAACAACACATGATCTTGAAAGCCATACGTGGTAATATTGGTGTTTGACAGAATAAACTGAAGTGGGGCTATCGTGCTGAAAAGCTTTCGTTCTCGATCGAAGCTCAGCCGCATGATGAATACAATGCAATTGGTTTTTGCAAGCTTTGATTAGTAAGATCCTTAATTAGCTTGCTATTCATGCATATGGTCCAAATTTCTTGATTCTTATTTTTTCTGTTGTATGTTTCCTACAACTAGCTTTTCTTTGTCGGGTAGCTAGCTAGCTCCTTTGAGATTTGGAATGACTGCCCAACTCATTTTCGCTCTCCCTTAATGAGAAGAAATGGCCTCGGCCAGCAGTACTAGATTAATCGCATATTCCCTAATTCCATACAACTCCTTTGCAAGAAACTCACAAGTTAATCCCTCCTCGTATGTAGAAAATAAACCACGAATGAAGGGTTAGGCTAGCTAGGTATGTATGGAGGAATGCTACGGATCAGCCACTGTTCACGGCTGATCCGTAGCACACCTTACGTGTCGCACTGTCGCTTGTCCCTTATATTTCCATACACGCAAAATTTTTCCAGAAAAGCAGTCCTCAGCTCCCACACTTTTTTCTCGTTTCAACTTCACCCCGCACCACACATTACCACTTTATCGACGCCATCTCTTACGGAATTATCAGCAGCAAGGCAGCGGCCATTATTTTGGTAATCAAGTTTTGTATTATCATTTTGCATCCCATATCCAAAACAGGATTTCAAGCTCAAATGGTGTACATATCGTTTGGCACCTCTCTTTGATAGCACTAGAAGCCATTTTCTGGCCAAATGTTGTGGACGACATACAAGAAGTAGAACAAAGTTTATCTTTTCTGGTTCTAAAATCCATTTTGAACTCCACTTGTACAAGTATATCCATCCACGTAGGATCAGTACAAAATAGTTTGATGGATTGTGCTGCTCGATCCTTATGTTTTTGCCATTGAAAATCCAAATGAACGATGAATCCTGCAATTTTATTTTTGGAGAAAAAATCCTTATGTCCATAATCGAAATGAACGATGGTTTGATGCCCGGATTGCTCGGCTACTTCTTCGACTTGGACTCACCTACTGAGTTTACTGCGTGAGCATGGCGCGCTGTTCACCTTTCGGGTACACGGAGCCCCGATTACAGACTTTGGTTGAGTCCCAGAATTATTGGCATATCTGCTCTGTGAAAATGGCCATATATTGATGTTCAACTCGACCAAGCTTGCTCTGCCGCTGCCGCAACCACTCTTTCTCTCTTTCTCCATCTAATTTTTTCTGTCTTTTTCCTTTTCTTTCTCTTTACCTTCTGGGTTTTTCGTGCTATTCTTCTAGTTGAGGGTGGAGGTGAGAATGGGCTGGGCGACGCGGGAGGAAAGCAACTAAAAAGAATTTGAAGTGGGATGCTCTCCAAAACTGAGGGAGAATAAATTATCTGCCGACACGTAAGGTGTGTTACGGCTGCAGTTAAATAGCGGCTGATACTAAGATTTTCTCGAATTATATATATACACATGATAATCGACCGTAAAATTGACAACCTTGAATTATCACATAATTGCAGGTACTTACCATTATCATCAATATTCTACATTGTGAATATTGATGATAATAAAGAGAGTTTTTTTTATTTATTGTGAGATATGGAATTGTCACATGATTATTTTTCGGCAGTATCTCCAACCTAGTTACAGACACTGTCATTATTATTCATTAGAATCGTTGATAATCCCACTTTTATATTATGTTTGGAAGATGATATGAGAATTTTGTGTTTTGTTTTAAAGTTAAAAATATTATTTTTTAGTTTTGAGATTTGAAAAAATTGAATTAGAATTTGAAAAAGTTATATTGAAATTTGAAAAAGTTGAATTATTTATTATATTTTGTATGAAAATTTGAAAAAGTGTAAAGATGAGATGAAATGAAGATGAAAATTTTAAGAAAAACTTATTTTCCAAACATAATCTTACTGTTTATGACACTGTGAATACCATAGTTTTCAACAACACAGAAATGTAGAGTTGTTCAGGGAGCAGCTTTTACATACTGAACATCTAAGGCCTAGTTTTGAGTAGTAAAAATATTTCAGATATTCATTATTTTATTTTTATTTTTATTTTTTTTTATTATTATTTAATATATATATATATTTTTTTTTTATTATTTATTGAATACTTGAGAATACTATATCTAAACGCAATCTAAGACTGGCACGATACTCGGTGGGTGGACCGTCATGTTTACTCTTTCTTTGATTACTGGGTGTAAAATTGAAATCGTGTTTTTGTTTGCTTGCCTCTCTTTCCTTCTTTTCATTTCCTTTTATTTTTGTTTCCTCACCAGAAATGGCATATGTGATGACGGTGTTGGACAAGATGCACATTCACAAAGGGTCCAAGGGCAAAGCCAAAAAAGTTGTATATAATTTATTCAACAAATAATCTTCACAATCTCCTACTATTCACTATATTCTACACTCTACCTTTTTTTTAATTTTTTTTTAATTTTTTTATCAAATATGTTTTATATAAATAGTGAATAAAAAATTTGAAATAGTTCAAAAAAAAATTCAAAAAAAAATTTTTTTAAATTAAAAAATATTAAAAAATATAAAATATAAAATATGGATGAATAATAAGAAGTTCTATAGAAAAACCCTTTATCCAATATGTTCCTCATCGGTGCCTTTCTGTTCTCATTTAAATTCTAAAAGCCATTAGGTACGGACCAAAGTGATGTGACTTTTGTAGTAGTTGAAATTGAACATTGACATCACAACTAAAGAAGAAACCAGTGGTAAGTAACTTTTTGTCTTTACATCGACTCATGATCCAAAAGGCCATTTGCCATCATCTTCTTAGCTAGTTGTCCACTCAAATCACAACAGACTGCAGTGAAAAAGCGATGCCTTAACAAGATAATACAAGTTAATAGTCAAATGCAACAATCATTTCTGCCATCTAACAAGATATACAGTGATCCTTAAGGATGTACAGATCAGTATTTACCATTCTAACCAGTCGCCTTCAGTCAGTTCAGAGGTTAACGCCGAATGGAAGAAAAGACCATACAATGAGATAGAAAACCCTAACTCCATGGCAATGGCATAACTACAAGATACTACTTGCCACCAGCCCACGGCACATTCATTCTCAGAAATTACGAAGTAAAACAACATGTCATCTAACCAAGTCATAGCACCCAAAAAAAAAAAAAGGGATAAAGATAACAAGTCTTCAATATCTGTGCTTCCATTACAGGAGGCCGCATGCCAAAGGTCACCTATAAAAGTAAAATAAACTTTCCCATCAGTTTTTTGGCACAAAACAGACAGTAAGCAAGATATATATTGGCTAACCACCATAATGGATACATTGGTCAATAGAGCCAGCCATAGCTGCACAATAACTGCACAAACAAGCCCCTTTTTATGCAAAATATTCAGTGAGGGTTGAGATATTTGAGGTTGTAACCCCAAGGGGTTGCCTCAATTGGTAAAGGCATTGAGCTTGGGGTAATGCTCCACAGGTCTAAGGTTCAAATCCCCTTGATGCAAACAATCTCTAGGCGCCATCGGACTAGGAATTTTCTCCTTTAATTACCAGAAGTGCACTTGTGGAAAACTCCTTGTCAAAGCCTGTGCACTCCAGGATTGGTCGAAACTCTATTCCCGGACACTCAGTGCCAGTAAAAATATATATATATTTGAGGTTGTCATATGAAATGATATAATCAGATGGTAATGCCAATTATAACCCAAAGTACGTTCTTTTTATGAACGCTTCATCAAAATAGTTCTCAATAAAGAGAAAAATGCTGTAATACAGAAATCCAAAGTGAAACAGAGAGTCGACAGGCATGACATCAGGCATTCTGAATGTGAAATATTAGCATATAAAAGTGCATGAGGGAGAATTGCAGAAATTCTGCAGATAAATAAATTGGATGTAATAGGCAAAATGGGAGAACATTAACATTGCATGGAGATAATAGCTACCAGGCATCATGACCGTTTGAATAAATGATGGCGTGCTAACATCTCTGTTATCCCAAGTGCAGAAATGCTTTCACATCCAAGGAGTTCATGAAGGTTTGCATCACATAATATCACCATTGAATTTAAAGGATCCTACAACCATACGAGTAAAGCCACCAAGATTTAGATTCCAAATGAGAAAACTACCAAAAACAAAACACAATAATTTTTAGTAGTTGAAAAGGCCAGCTGGGTGAAAACAGGGTGTTAATTATAAGAAACCAGTTAAAATCATAATGTGTATAAAATTCGAGAAACTAAACTAATCTATCAGAACAATCTTCTCATATGTATGCTGATTGGAGAGTGAAGATAGAGAGGCTAATTTAAGCTCTAAATTTTATACTTCAGAGGTGGGGGGAGGGCGAATTTTTGCACCAGGCTACCTACCTCCAAACGGTTAACCTTAATGTACTCCCAAACAAGCCTTAAAACCTCAGATTGGAGCATCTCCCTTCCTCCAATGCCCAAAAACTTGGCAAGTGCTTCAGATATAATGATGGGAGATGAACCCGGTTCAGTACTTTCAGTTGTAGACTCAACATCTACCTTCAATCGTTTAGCTTGGCCTGACTCCTCTGCAAACATCATGTGGGAGAAAAGTCACTAAATCAAAACCATCAAAAGACAATAACTTGCACCTTCATATCTTCTCAATCCTTACTCAGAACTTTTGCCAAGAGAAAAAAGATCCAGAGATAGAGGATCTCCATCTCAGGCCTCAAGAGCTCTTAAAAAAGCCACACATCAAGAACAAACAGGCAAGACTGAGAAATAAAAACCATCATAAGAGAAAATCATTTATGTTTTGTGCCACATTACATACTTGTGGGTTCAAGTGGGATAATATGTTTGGCTAGCAGCTTATTCATCTTGAACATGTCAGTACAGTCCGTCTCAAATACCAAGCGCAGGGCATCATTACAAATAATCTTTCTTTTGTTACTTGGATCTTGGAGGTTATTCTTCCTTATGTATGCCCACAGCTGCTTCACAATCTGAATCAAGCAAACCAGAGCTTCTTAGGTATCTATGTCAAGATTACATCATAAACCTCAATACTTCAGCAAAGTGATAATAAAACAGCCAAATAAAGAGGATTGTGACAGATCAGGAGATGACAACCTCAGTCCTTGGCAATGCTGGCTCACCAACAATTGCCTGAAGTTCAGGAGTGACCCCACAAACTTTGTTTAAACCCCCTGGGCCACCTCTTCTTTTGGCTCCCACTGGAGCACTGCAACAAAGTACATTACGTTTTAGAAACACCACTGAAATCAAATGACACAATGCACACAACACTACAGGTCACCATGAAAGCTATTCTTCCTACGAGGGATGTGACATAAAGTGCTTGCAGACATACATGTGTAGATACAAGTGAAGCAGGATTGGAGTTACACATGTCTGCAAAGGCAATGCGGAGTTGCACACTCCTATTTATGCATGTCTGTAGGCCATCCATCAAATAGATAAATGTTGCCCATGGATCACAAAACTGTAATCACAAGAAAGTTTAAATTTTCCAAAATAGACACAACACAGGACGTCTCTCTCTCTTTCTCAACCAAAAAAGAAAAGAGAGTACAGAGTACATTCCCTCGGCATGATAATCAGATAGCTTACTCAAACCACAGAATGACGAGATGATATATATATAAACATAAGTGTCATAAGTACTTACACATTTTCAGGTGGGGTGGGGGGAAGAGAAGACCTTTAATCTTCCAAACTTATACTAGCACAAAGCAGCAGCAAGCCATGCCTAACCCCGATAAAGCCTCCATTTTTGGGAAGAAACTTTAGTTGTTGTCATGACCTATTAGAAGTTTTTCCTCCAATATGGCAAACCATGGACTCGAAGAATTACTGTTTTTACATTCAAACACAGAAGATAGTAGTTCGACTGGCATTTCGCTAGACAGAAAAGATTTTAAAAAGTTGTTTACTTTTTACTTATGAAATTGTTTTGTTTTTTTTTTTATAGGTAAACTTATGAAACTGTTTTTAAAAAAAAAACTTCTTTTTTCTTTTTTTCTTTTTACTTATCATTTTTTTTTTTTTTAAATCCCACCATATGGGAGAGTGATACTCATTTTGCTTTGAACCTTACTCATAATTCTCGTCCTAACCAATGGAAGACCGACCCAGAGGTGTGCGTAAAAAAGTCGTGCATGCTTCTGAAAATGACTCTTGATATTAAAATACGTCAGTAGATGGAACCTAAGCCTATTTGTTTTATCCTACATCAAAAGCCTTCATGTCACCTCGTGCACCAATGGCGATCACAATCAATGACAGCCCCAAAAGACTGTGCCAAGGACACTTAACAATTCTCGATTATTCACAATACACATTATATTAAGAAAAGGAAAACATAGCAATTCAAAATAATGAGATGAGCGTCTTAGGCATATAATTAAAAATATGCAACTTATGGATGCTAGATTGAGCAAAAGAAACATAATTATCACACAGAAATACCGAAGAAAACCTACCCCAGAAAACCCTAAATTTGGAACCCCCCATAACACCATCCCAGAAATTGAACAAAAAAAAACCCTAAAACCCTAAACCAAGGCAAAAAAGAAAACCTTTGCTTTGGGGTCTCAGGGGTGGCATTTGTAGCGAAAGCCTCGGGCTTGGTCACCAGCGGAGGCGACGGCTGCGGCTGAACCTGTGCAGGCAGTGGACGGGGCTGAGGCGGCGGAGGTTGGGGCTGCCGAAAGGTGAGCTCGTCGGGGCGGTGGTGAGAATGGGGCTGGAGGGCAAAATGGGGAGGAAATTGTTGGGGGTGGGTGGAGGGGTACTGAGGGTGGTTTCGGAGGGCAAAATGGTCTTTGGGGGGCTGGAGGTGGTGGGACTGTCGCTGCGGCGGTGGCTGCGGGTGTGGCTGAGAGTGGGAACGGATGAGGTGGTTGATCTGGTCCCGGATGAAGCCGGCCTTGTGGGATAGGTCTAGCCCTAGCTTGGCTTCCAGCTGCTGAATGACGCCATCTACCGTGTTGACGATGTTACGGTCGGATTGAAGGAGCACAGACTCCACCCCTTTTGCTATTTCTTGGTCGGACACCATGGTTTCACCTTCATATAATAACCGAAAAAACGGACTCAAACGGTTCTCTTCTCTCTGCTCTCTCTCTCTCTCTCTCTCTCTCTCTCTCTCTCCTCGCCTATCTCTCTCTCTCTCTCTCTGTCTCTCTCTCTCTACGTCTACTCTCTTTATAATATCGAAAAGACTATATTGCCCTTAAGGTACGCAGGCTTAAAAGACGGTATCACCCTTGTTTCGAGACAAGGTTTATACGAGAGTGGATGTATAAATGTGTAAAATCTGAAAAAATTTCCTCTCTCCCTCCTTTATCTCTTGAGAAATTTGAAAGTATTGAAATCTTTAGATGTTTGAGCAAAGAGCGGTGCCAGGCGGCTCAGTCTTACCGACAGTTGGGTATAAATTTTTTTTTTTTTCATATTTTTTTAATATATTTAAATCTTTTAAAAAAAATACCTCAATACATTTAAAATCATTTTTTTAATCATTAAATAAATAAAAAATTATCAAACAGTACACTTAGCGAAACTATTGAGGATGGCAAAATAGCTTTTCTCTTGAGCAAATTATGGAGCCAATTTTGCAAGTCGGTGATAATTGTATTGATTATGTAACCAATTTTACTTTTATCAAAACAGTTCGATTGATCATGAAGATGGAACAGGTACTAACAATGGAAACCGATAAAATTTGAATTCTGCTGAAGCATTTTTTCATGGTATAGATTTTGTTGGAACTGGAGTTATTTTAAGAAATGATGCCGGGGAGGTTTTGTTTGCTCTAAGTAGAAAGGAAATAGGTGTTTTTGATATTGATGACATTGAAGCTTTAGTAGTTTTGAGAGGATTACATAAGATTCTCCATATGGATTTTTATGGGCATATTTGGTATATTTTAATTGTCATTGTACATGTAACTTATTCTTGATTATTCAAGTACGAATGAAGTATATCTTTTATCATAAAAATTTCTTTGAAATCATAAAACGACGAAACAACCCCTTCCATCCGTAGCCTGTTCCCAATGCATTGAAGAAACAAAGCAAGCCCAAAAAACGTAATAGGGAAGAGCAAGGTTATAGAGGTAAATCGAAAAGTTGTAGGGTGGCATCTCTTTTTTAAATAAAGAGTAAAGATAAAGGAATATGCGAGAGATTTTTTTTATTTTTTATTTTTGAAAAAAAAAAAAAAAAAGGAGAAGAGATAAAGACGTGGAACTGAAATGAAACCGCCCCGTCACAAGTGAGAAGATGGGCATATTGGTCAGTACAAATAGATTTTGGTTTGTTTTGACTTTGAACCGTTGGATAAAGGACTAGTGGGGGGGTTTGGTCAACAACTGTAGAGACTGGTGTTGGTAGTGTGAGGGTGAGGGTGAGGGATGAGAGTGGCTTTATCCAACGGCTGATAATGGATTTGCTTTGCTTAGTTAAAAAAATTCGTCTAACCTCCCTCTACTCTTACCTACCAAACTCGTCAAGCTCTCTCTTCGCATTGTATCTGATCTCAGTTCTCAGTTGGTACATCCATTTTTTTTTCCTTTTTTGTAGAATTAATTGAGACAAATACATCTTGGATTTAATTATTAGAGACATTATTCCTAATATAGTCATGACAGGTAATCTTTTGCAGTAATAGAGGGGAGAAATTGTGATCTAATAAATTCAAAGTGATCTAACCACCACGAATATCCCTGGAAAAATATATAACCAACTCATTTCAAGAAGAAAAATTTTACTCATTATTCTTACATGGTACACCACACACTACGCATAGTTTTTTTCAATTATACTACATACAATCACTTTTACATATTTCGTTGATGTGATTGGCTACGTCACTTTTTTTAATATAAAAGAAATGTCGAGTTTCACCACATCAATAGAGTGTGCAAGGAGTACGTAAAAGTAACTGTACATAAAAATTTTTTTTTCTCTTACCAATATGTGGTGTATAGATGATAAGTAGAAGAAATCAATTAAGTTATAAAATAATAATAAAATAAGCGTGGTGTGTGAAGATGATAAGTAGTAGATCTCAACTATATATTTAATTCCAGTACTTTGATAAAATTGTATATGTTGTATGATACTTTTATTATAAACACATAGTAATGGAAAATTCTGTATAAAGATTATGTATTTGATTGTGATATATAGTGTATTCAAATGAGATTATAGATGTTTTGTGACAAACTCAAAATCTTTTATAAGTTTCAATTAATCTTCTTTTAATTTAATATGCTTGTAAAAGTATCTTTCAATTTAAGATTGTCGCTTTTGTTCGACAATCCCATCCGCGTTTAACCATCTAAGCAAAGGCCCTACAAGAGCCCACTGGATCGTTATGAGCATGAACTCATAGCCGCGTGTGAAGGCTGCCAAATCCATGGCCGAACCGAAAAGATGAAAATTTGGCATGAGTCTTTCGTTGGGCGAGAAATGTTTTACTTATAAAGTGATATTATAAAAATAAATTTATAAATAGATATATTTTGATATAATATATTAAATTATAAAATTAGTTTTATGATAAAAATAAATCTAACGTATCGTATGAAGACGTATCAATTTGTAGATATATCATTTCTTTATCGTTGTAACATTTTTTTTTTTTTTTTAAATTTACAACCATTGCAAGTCCGTTCTATACTCAAGCATATGATCGAAAACTTGATTAGGAGGAAAATGATGGATTTTGATCCTTTAAAGTTTTTGAAACCTTAAAGTGAGAGAAAAATGGACACAATCTTAGAATTCACTCAAAGATTTGGGACTATCTCAATCCAAAAATGAAAACAGTAAAATTTTAGGGGATCTCGTTACTCTATTTATTTTTACACCATACTGATTTGACATTGTTCATAAATCATCATATCAACTCTCACTTTTTAGAATGAAAAAACTTTGGAGCCAAAATCCAAGACAATAATGGAAGTACTAATTGTGAAGGGAGAAATCCCCTAAGGTTGGCCCTAGATAAGTGTATGAGAGCCGAGATGGTCCGGGAAGGCCCAAAAGGGAAAACGCAAGGCGAGAATCCTTATAAGAGGACGAGAGATTGTGTAACTAGACACTACTGACCGAGGTGCCACTAACCCTGACACAACGGACAGCTTGACATTCGAATTGGCCAACCATTAGGAACATCATAGACCCTGACATTGTTGTCCGAATGGCGCAGAAAGACATGAGAGCCCGTCCAGAGCCACACAACATTTAATGGAGCAAGAACGAGCTTGTCTAAGGCCACGCCACATTTAATGGTGCAGGAGCAAGCGCGCATGGCAGGGCCACGCCGCATTCAATGTGTCTCAGGGATCGACACGCAAGGCAAATGCCTTTTTGGGTGTCAGCAACAACTCTAGTCAGGCCTAACATGACTCGTGGAAAGCAGGAGCTAACAGGGATATGCGATCCCAATACAGAGCTGCACACAAGTCACCATCACCTCAGGACCCACACCGACCTGGTATAACGCCAATAGGGGGTTACCATCACCTCCCCCCTCTCTTTCTTGCAGGGAAGAGTTCGAGTGCTGCTAACATAGAGTTGCTCAATCTCTCAAAACACAACATTAACACTAATACTAATTAATAATCCAACAAAGATGATAATGGTAAATGAGAGAATAATGTGAGGTTTGGATAGTGAGTTGAGATGAGATAAATTGAAATGAAAATTAAAAGTTAAATAAAATATTATTAGAATATTATTTTTTTAATAATAATATTATTATTTTGATATTTGAAAAAGTTAAATTATTTATTACATTTTATGTGAAAATTTAAAAAAAAAATGTGATGATTATATGAGATGAGTTGGAGGCATTTTTGTATCCAAATTTTAATATTATAAAATTATAGTTGTAAAATAATTAATTGAACCATTTTCTAAAAAATTACAGAAGAAAGTAATAACATGAAATTGAGGAGCTTCAAATTTATTATTAATAAACTGATTATATTAATTGAGAATAAAATAATTTGTTAAAAATTTACCATTGGGCGATTCAGAATTTCAGATTTCAGACTCTCAGAGGAACGACAACAGCAAAACACACTGCAGGATAATAAACGCGGATTTGAACCCGAACAAAGAGTATTCCGTAAGTTCTAACGTTGTGGCACGCGAAAACCATGGCGCAGTTGCTGAGCCTTAGCGCACCAAATCCAACCGTCTCATCGTCGACTGGTTCAGGGTTACCTCGTACCCGACACACCTTGTCGACTCGCCACGAGAATACAAGCCAGAGCTGGAGCTCTTTACAAAAGGAACTCCATTGTAACGGCAGAGTTTCTTGCATTTTTTCTGACAACCGGAAAGAGGTAATTAAGTTTTGTATATTTAATGGAATCTCTTGGCATATTTGATAATGCGAAAGCTTGAAAGATGTTGGTTGTAAGTTCAGTAGGGTTTTGTGAAGTTGTTCATTTCGCTTGGAAATTATTGCCCTGGTCCCGTTTGGGGCTTCTTGAATTGTGGTTTTGAAAAATGGAAACAAAGTGAGCTATATAAGCCAAAGTGGGTATTTATTTCTCTAATAAAAGAAGTCGAAAAATCAAACGTTTATTTCACTTGGAAATGAGAACCCTGGTTCCCTTTTGGGATTATTGAAGTGTGATTTTCGAAAAGAGAGACAATTTGAGCTATGTATACCCAACTGGGTATTTGTTTTAAGCAAAGAAGTCTAAATAGAAAATCCTGATGAGAATTTTGGGCCTGCTTTGTAATGTATGTGCTGGTTCTTGCCTTGTACGTGAACTGGTTAGAACTTGGATCAAGCCCTATATAGTGTTTCCCTTGCACACGAACTGCTTGACTCCTTGGACTGCACCTCATGTTTAAAATGGTTTGATTAACAATGGCTGTCAACGAAACACAAGCAAACGCTTTCAGGTTTTAGGGCAATGGATAAGGATCGAAACATGATATATAATGATCATGGTTTTGACATACAAAATTGCGCCACTCAAATCATCAATTACCCCAACCAACTCCAGAATAATCTCCATCAGTTTTAATTTTTCTTCCCGATTTCTCAAAATTTATTTTGGACCCCTTATAATAACTATTAATAGCTTCCACGATAATTAATAAGTAATCCCACTCAGTTCTCTAACAATTCCAATGTCATGGTCCTCTGTATGGAGTATGGTACATGAACCAGTCTAGTTGCAAATGGCAAGAATATTGTCAAGGAAAGAATATCAGCCAGTTTCTGTTTAAATATGAATGGCATTTATGATCATACAGAAAAAGAGGTGAACATGTCTGGTATGATCGGGCCTTTTTGTGACAAGGGGTTATGATTTGGATTGTTCCAGCCTTGAAAGGTAGGTTCTATTGACTATAAAGCGATGTTACCTACTATTAATCAATCTCTATTAGTTCTATATCCTGAAAATTAGTTTTTGCTTGGGTTATTCATGGCAGCAATCCGTGTTGTTTCAGACCCAGGCGGTGAGAGATGAGCAACAGTATTTGACATAACATGTAATACCCCAGATTGCGGGTAGAAATGTGGTAAATAGGATCCCACATTTTTTGAAAGGGAGAAATTCTTATGGTTTACAATAATTCAAGGGACTTTAGTTATAACCTTTTCCAGTCATTTTAGAGTATCGGTCCACATGTATCTTGGGCTCTTCTTAGGTCGTTTCAAATGGTATAAGAGACGTGTTAATAACACTATGTGACACTGGACACTCAGTTGGACACGGGCCATGATGAGCACATCAGGGATTTGAGTGGGACAGTTGTGATGCCATACTAAGTCTCACATTGAGTGGGAGAAGTATGATAGAAGATAATGAGTATGATGAAGGTGCATTGAGTGTCAAGTCATACATTGGTTCTTTACTAGGTGCAATTGGGCTTTATAATGATTCAAGGTGCTCCAATTGTAAGCTTAAATATTCCTTTGGGAGTATGAGCCCAATTTAATTTTTCCTTAAGTTGTTACACAAAATATGGTTTTAGATAGGATTGAATGGTCAACATGTAGCCAACCCAAAGTAGTTGGAACAAGGTTTCTTTGGTTTTGTCAAAGATCAGTACATGATGAGGAAGTGGTATTAGATATACATTAAGAGACCATTTGGGTGTCCTGTCATTGTGTAGATCTGATTGGAGCTTGTTCCTTATGATAATGTCTGCATTAACTGACAGGCGGTCCATCTCTTTTCCCAGTGTGATTTCTTTTTTATATATGGACCTAATCTGTCGCATATGGTGGTTGGCGGACAAAAAATCTTGAGAACTTAAAATTAAGGTTTGTTCCCTCTAGGATCAATTTAGCTTTGCTGTATCTATGGTTGCAGGAACAAGCTAGGAAAGCATTAGAGAGTGCACTTGGTGGAAAGAGAGATGAATTTGAGAAATGGAACAAGGAAATTAAGCAGAGAGAGGAGGCGGGTGGAGGCGGTGATGCTGGTGGAGGTGGTTGGTTTGGATGGGGCAGACGATTTGGTTGGTCCAATGATGACCATTTCTGGCAAGAAGCACAAGCAGCAATTCTTACTGTGTTGGGTATCATAGTAATGGTAAGAAGTTTCCTTCTTCTGCCTTTTAAAATTATTGCAAAATTAATTATGTTTTGTCAAGCATACCAGTATGAGCATGCACTCTCTCTCTCTCTCTCTCTCTCTCTCTCTCTCACACACACACACATACTTAATGTTGTTGTATGCATTCACAGTATCTTATAGTTGCAAAGGGTGAGGTGCTGCTTGCTGTCATCATCAACCCATTGCTGTATGCTTTACGAGGACCAAGAAATGCACTCACTTTCATAACATCAAGAATCTTTGGAAAGACATCTCCAGATAGTCGTGCTGATTTTGATGCATCAAAGAAGGGTGACTACAGCCAAATCTCTGCTAAAGAGAGAGTTTTGAGAAAATGGGGGAGCTAGTGATAGTGTTGTTTCATTTTTTGCGCCAGTTCAACCCCCCATGCATTTTATGTGTGGCAATTGTTTTGTGCACCATGAATTTTGAATTTTGAACAAAGCAAAGTTATTTACCCCTTATTATGAGTTTCGTTTATTTGGTATTCCCTTTATCCAAGTTGGTCAGTCCTTTGCATCCAAGTTGGTCTGTGGTTATTCCCTCTTTTTTAACATGAGTTTGTTTGGAAGGCCCATTGTTATGCATGACAATCTTACGTAGTTAACATGGGAGCTGAAAAATATGTCTGTGAAAGACATGAATAAATTTATTTCCATCCCTTAATTGTCACTGGAAATGAAACTGCAATGGAATGTAACATATCTGATTTTAAAAAAAATTACCCAATTCATACAATCTCCTAAGAATCATGCCCTTAATAGGACAATAATTATGCAACAGGGATGCAACAATTATGCCATCATAGCTTAATCCCCCCATGGTGAGTAAGTTATTGTAGTGTCCCCTAATGCATGGATTTGGATGTGGAAAAGGTGCTGTTTATGGTAAAGTTTTATGATGATCTCCTTTTGTGTCTGCATCCAGGAATCAGGATTTGATTTCACGCAGTTGCTTGCTTTCTAATCAATCATTTCAGTATCTTTAGCTAATATAAAGGAATAGTAAACTCCAACATATCCTCATGACGAAAAAAAATTCTTCTCTCCTTTTTCTCTCTAGAAAGGAGGTGAAGCGTGAGTGGGTGCGAGTGGCACGAAAGGACAGTTATAACGGATTTCCTTTTCGGGGGGACCATAGTGAGGGGTTTTTTGGGTGGAAACAAACACAAAAGTGACAGGGGACGGTTAGGGCACGGCGGTGACTACGGAGGTAGAGGTGAGTCACGGTGAGTTTGTTGGAAGGACAGAGTGAAAAATTTCTGCCGGTCGAAGAACGATATGGAGGGATTGGAGGAGAAATGGAAGGGATTCAAGTTGATGGAGGAAGAACAAGCTGATATAGAACTTGAAGAGGAGCTCTCAGCAGAACTGGTGAGTAAAGAACAGAGGAGTTTGCTGGGTAAGCTGTGTTCCTCGAGGCCAATCAGTAAAGAGGTGATTGGGTCGACACTTGCAAAAGTTTGGAGAATTAGCAAGACAACGCAGTTCACTGAGGTAAAACAGAATGTATTTGCTATTAGTTTTGAGACTTTGGCTGATAAAATGAGAGTGTGGTCTGGAAGGCCTTGGTTATTTGATAACCAGGTGTTGGTTCTAAGGGAGTTTGAGGGATATACCCCTCTCCATAGCATAAATTTTGATACAGAGAGTTTTTGGTTGCGTTTTCATGACTTGCCACTATCTTGTATGACAAAAGATAAAGCTGAACAAATAGGAGGAATGGTGGGAAAGGTAGAGAATGTAGAAGTTCAGGAGGATGGGAGTGGGTGGGGTAGTTTTCTGAGAGTCCAGGTTCATTTGAATCTAACTCAACCTTTAGCTAGACGAAGAACTGTGAAAATGAGAGGAAGTAGCTATTGGGTCCCATTTACTTATGAGAAGTTACCCAAAATATGTTTCTCTTGTGGGTGTATAATGCATGGAATGGATGGCTGCATTAATGTTAAGATAGGTGGGGAGGGGAATGAAGAACAATATGGGTCTTGGTTGAGGGCAAAGATGCAGCAAAAAAATAAGGGTTATAATGATGTTTGGTGGAGAAAGGAGGAGGGTAGTAGCTGGAAAAGGGAGGAAGACAAAATACATAAAAATGGAGGGGAAAATAAAGAAAGCGAGGTTACTGTGAGAGAGTCTAGGTGGACAGTGGAAAAGGTTGCTGTGGAAAAACTGGGGGAAATGATTGTAGGGGAGAAGGTTGTGAGGGAGGAGAGTAGAGGGAAAGAAGTGAGAGAGGATAACAATGAGGATGAAGGGACACAGGTTGAGTGGAGAGAGAAGGAAAGCACTACATTAGAGGAGGAACAACCGAGTGAGTTGAGTGGGGAAATTGTTAAAACAAATGAGGGGATGGGGGAGGAACAAATAAAAAAGAGGGGAGGGTGGAAGAGGAAGGCTAGAACAAAAGGGACACATGTTGGAACTCTTTCTATAGATTCTATCCAAAAGAAAAGAGGGGGTGATATTCAAGTGTTAGATGAGCAGGAGAATTCACAAAAAAAAGGGAAATGGAACATTGAAGTAGTATTGGATGGTGTGGCGGTGGCTGAGGCTCAGCCCCGCCAATCATTATGAAAATCTTGAGTTGGAACTGTCGAGGGTTGAGGAATCCTCGAACAGTTCAAGATCTCTGCAAGATGGCAGAGAAAAATAAACCCAACTTAGTTTTTATTATGGAAACTAAGTCTATGAAAAACAGATGGGAAAATATAAAAAGAAGGATACATATGGATGGTTGTTTGGTAGTTGAAGCAGTGGGGAAAGGAGGGGGTTTGGTTCTGTTATGGGACTCTTCGATGAATGTGGAATTAGTAAATTACTCTCAAAGACATATTAATATGAGGGTAAAGGATGGAGGGGAGAAGGGCTGGTTACTCACTTGCTTTTATGGGCATCCTGAGACGACAAAAAGAAAGGAGTCATGGCAGTTACTAAAGTCCTTTAAGCCAGTAGATGATGAAGGATGGTGTATTATAGGAGATTTTAATGAGATACTTACAAATGATGAGAAATGGGGAGGGAGAGCTAGGCCAGAGAGTCAAATGGATCAATTTAGAATTGTTATGCATGAAGGTAGTTTGTATGATCTGGGTTGGCAAGGAGATAAATTTACTTGGAGTAACTCCCAAGGGGATGGGTCTTTTACAAAGGAAAGATTGGACAGGGCGATGGCAAATTTAGTTTGGTCCAATTATTATAAAGAAACATGGGTAGAGGTGTTGGCAGCAAGAACATCGGACCACAAACCTTTACTGCTACACATTTTGAAGCTAAATGAGAAAAGATGGGAAAGGAAGAGAGGGTTCAAGTATGAGGCAGGGTGGGCACTGGAAGAAGAATGTGAAAGGATCCTGAAGGTAGTTTGGAAGAAGAAAACAACAGTGGCTACTCAAGCCAATCTAGTGATGGGTTTACTACAGAAAAGTGGAGTAGCTCTTCAAAGATGGAATAAAAGAAATAGGTGGGGAGGTGATAAGGAGATAGAAGCTAATACCAAACTGTTACAAAGATTACAAAGTGAGGAAGAAGGCAGTAATACCAGAGAGATAAGGAGGGTTAAAGAGAATCTGAATCTTCTACTGGAAAAGGAAGACTTAAGGTGGAAGCAAAGGGCAAAATGCAGTTGGTATAAGCATGGAGATAAAAATACAAAGTATTTCCATGCTTGTGCCAACCAAAGAAAAAAAAAGAATTTTATAAGTTCAGTATTAGATGAAGATAACAGAAAAATGGAGGGTTTTTTAGAGGTTGAAGCAACTTTTAGAGATTATTTTGTTAACTTGTTTCAGACATCAGCTCCCAGTAATGAAGATATAGAGGAATGTTTGGTTGGAATGGAAGCAAAGGTATCCTCTGAAATGAATGAATCTTTGATGAGGAGTTTTACTAGATTGGAGATAGAAGAGGCTATTAAGCAAATGGCACCTTTTAAAGCCCCTGGACCCGATGGTTTTGGACCATGTTTCTATCAGAATCACTGGGGTATTGTCTCTGAGGAAGTGGGTCGAGAAGTTCTGTCAATTCTGAATGGTAAGTCCATGGATCCCTCTTTTAACTACACTCTTATAGCTTTAATTCCTAAGTGTAATGGGCCAAAGAAAGTTAGTGATTATAGACCTATAAGCCTTTGCAATGTTCTGTATAAAATAGTTTCCAAAACTATTTCCAATAGGCTTAAAAAGGTGTTATCTGTCATTATTTCTTCCACTCAAAGTGCTTTTCTGCCAGGAAGACTCATTAATGATAATATTATGGTAGCTTATGAATTGTTACATTCTATGAAATCTAGAAAAAGGGGGAAGGTGGGCAACATGGCCATTAAGTTAGATATGTCAAAAGCGTATGATCGAGTTGAATGGGTTTTCTTGGAGGCTGTGATGAAGAGATTAGGGTTTAATGAGAAATGGGTGCAGCTGATTATGGGTTGTGTGAGGTCAGTGTCATTTTCAGTGCTCATTAATGGCTGTCATGGTAAAGAATTCTGGCCTAAAAGGGGACTGAGACAGGGTGACCCTTTGTCACCTTATCTCTTCATTATTTGTTCTGAAGGGCTGAGTCATTTGTTGAATTTCTATAAAAAAACATGAGCTAACAAGGGGAATGTAGGTGGCTAGAGGGGGAAGGAGCATTAACCATCTGCTTTTTGCAGATGACTGTATTCTTTTTGGAAGGGCAAAGATAGAAGAGTGGCATAGGCTACAAGAAGTGTTAAAAAAGTATGAAAAGGCTTCGGGGCAATTTCTTAATAAAGAGAAGACTTCCTTGTTTTTTAGCAGTAACACTAAAGAAGGGGATAGACAGGGTATAGTGGAAGCTGGAAATTCAATAGCTTGTGGCAGTTATGAAAAATACCTAGGTCTCCCTACTCTTGTGGGAAGATCTAAATTTAAGACTTTCAGATTTTTAAAGGAGAGGATATGGCAGAAGGTTTCAAGTTGGAAAAATAATTTCCTTTCTCAGGTGGGGAAAGAAATTCTGATAAAAGCAGTCCTCCAGGCCATTCCAACTTTTACTATGTCAGTTTTTAAGCTTCCAAAAAAGCTTTGCCATGAGATCAATATGTTGTTATCTAGATTGTGGTGGGGAAAACAGCAAGGAGAAAGTAGTATATGCTGGAGAAAATGGGAAAAAATGGGTGAGCAGAAAAGTAGGGGTGGTTTAGGATTTAGAGATTTGGAATCTTTTAACATGGCTCTCCTTGCTAAGGAAGGATGGAGGTTGCTAAGGAATCCTGGGTCACTAGCAGCTGTAGTTTTTAAAGAGAAATATTATAGACAGTCTTGTTTTCTAGATGCTAAGCTTGGGTCCCAGCCCTCTCTCATCTGGAGGAGTGTTTGGCAGGCTAGGGGATTGGTGAAGGATGGTATAAGGTGGAGAGTAGGTGATGGCAGTAAGATAAACATATAGGGTGAGAAATGGTTACCTTCTCCTTCATCTTTCTCTATTCGATCACCTATTACTATCTTGCAGGCTGAGGCAAAAGTAGAGGAATTGATTGATAAGCAAAAAGGGGAATGGAAAGAAGGCTTGATTCAAACAATGTTTTCTCCTTATGAAGTCGAGCAAATACTGAGTATACCATTGAGTAGAGGCATGACACAAGACAAGCTGTTTTGGGGTCCATCTAAGAAAGGGGAGTTTTCTGTGAGTAGTGCATATTTTCTGCAGGTTGACAGTATGAAAAAGATTCAAGGTGAAAGTTCAAGGGAAGGTTTTATGGAGGAAAGGTGGAGCAACATATGGAAGCTTACAGTGCCTAGTACTGTCAAAATGTTCATTTGGAAGGCTGGGAATAACTTATTGCCAACCAAGGAGAATTTGTTTAGAAGAAAGATAGTGACAGATAATTCCTATCCAATCTGTTTTGCAAATCCTGAAACTATCATGTATATACTTTGGGAGTGCCCAGCAGCCAATGATATTTGGGCAGAAACAAGGTGTGGGGTTCAAAAATGGAATAGAGAAAAAGCAGATTTCATGGTTTGTGGGCAAAGTTGATAGAAAAACTGAACAAGGAGCAGTTAGAACTTATGGCAGTGTTGTTAAGAAGACAGTGGATTAGAAGAAATATGTTTGTGTTCGAAAAGAAGACAGTTTGTCCCAAAGTTCTGCTGCAGAAGGCTGGTGAATTGCTGCTGGATTATAAAGCTGCTCAGGTTGATCAAAAACAGTTACAGCAGGGTCAAAATGAGGGAAGGGGTTTGTTGAAATGGGAAAAACCAACTTTTGGATCAGTAAAGATTAATTGGGATGCTTCTTTGGATGTGAAGAATAAGAAAATGAGAGTGTGGATTGTGATAAGGGATGAGGAAGGGGAAGGTTTAGTTGCTGTTTGTGACCAAAAATACTATGTTGAGAATCCGTTGGTGGCAGAGAGTCATGCTTTGAGGATGGCTGTAGAACTATGTAGGGATCTTAACATTCACAAGGAAATTTTCGAAGGGGATGCAAAAGCTGTGATCATGGCAGTTCAAATGGAAGATGAGGAGATGTCAATGGTGGGTTCTATAGTTGAAGACATTAAATTTATTTTCCATAGAATGCCTGATTGGCAATTGTTTTTTGCTTTTAGAGAGAAAAATTTTATAGCACACATGCTAGCTAGAAAGGCTTTGAGCCTTAAAGAAAATTTAGTTTGGATAGAAGAGATGCTAGGTTTCATTGTAAAGGATCTGGATAGAGAAAGAATTTGTATTTCTTGACTTCTATTAATGAAATTTGAGGTTATTTTCAAAAAAAAAAAAAACATATCCTCACGACCCTCGAGAATCATTCAGGGAAACTGAAGAAAATGAGTCTGATAAATATTTTATAGAAATTTTGAAATGCATAGCAGAGTTGATCTGGCAGAGTCATGAATTAGAAGCAGCAATGCTGGGCCAAATTCATGAATGTACCTCAAAACTATTCTGAGGACTATGAACGTTTGCACGAGCAGGTGTGGACCCTGTCCATCATTTCAATCAACCGAAAACCATGCCAAAGTCTGTCAATTGGTACAGAATTTAATGCGCTGTAGGCCCTCACCAGGCTTTTGTTGCACACTACAATGTGGCTATTATATTATCAATTGAAATTAGTGCAACGATCATGTAATTTTCAAACACGTGATTTTTAAAAATATCACCTCAATTATGCTTTGGAACTATTTTAAATTGAAAATTTTATATTCACTAGCTTATTGATGCAAGGAATTTATTGTATGTGCTACGAAAAGATGAGTGAGGACAGAAGAGAGGAAAATACGTGGTATGCAATTGTATTATAATAACATTGTAGATGTCGTACGACATCTTACAAAAAATTATATGAAAAAATTTATATATAAGACTTATATATATATATATATAAAGAATACAAAAAAAAAATTGTATTAAAACTTGATATAATAGGTTTTTATGTTTATAGACCATGCAGGCATTATATTCTCATTTAAGAAGATTTAAAAACTTGAGATTCAAATTTGAATATTTTTAAACGTTGAGATTCAAATTTGTACAATTCATTACTATCTTAGGTAGGGGAAGGACAGCAGGGAGAAGTGGGTACTACAAATTACAACCATCTGAATCACAAACCAGATTTCTCCCTTAAAAAGAAAAAAAAGGAAGTAGGAGCTGAAGCATGCTCCAAATTACAAATTTGCCAATTACTACTATCATGATAATAATACCCACTTACCCAAAATAATAATTATAATCATATAAAAGAAAAATGATGTTTGCAGTTGTAAAGTTTGTAAATGTCATGCAATCTCTTTTAAAAAAATGAGTAAATATATGATCTATATAAAAAAATAATAATTTCTTAATAATAAATTTTACTATTTTTTAAAATAATTATGCGGTACTTAAAACTCTATTAGTGTATTTAGCATTATTATGTACAAAAATCCCTTTGTAACCTAAATGAGCCATGAGAGAAAGGGTCAAAGGGGCATCGTGAGTCCACCCAATCCCAGGCTAGGCTGTCTCATCTCGTTATGTCCGAGTGTGTGGAGTTTAACTAATTGAAAAGCTCTCCTCGAATCTTGGTCTTCGTGGAAGCTTGTGCTGGAGTGACCCTCACGATCTCACCACCTCCCTCTCGCGCGCTCTCTCTCTCTCGCACACGTATTTTTTTCACTGGGAAAGTTCGGAATTTCGGATCACCACATGACCATTTCCTTCTCTGCCTCAACTTTCCCGAATAGTTTCTCTCTCCCTTCCCCTTCTTTTTCTTGGCGTCTTTTCTTTCTACAAGGGTTATCCTTTTGTGGGTTTTGTTTTTTATTTTTTTATTTTTGCTACTGACCTTTCTGGGATTCTCTGACCCAACCACCCTTCTAAACCGTTATCATTATTATCCATTTTCTATTGGGGTTCCCTAATTTTTTTTTGTTGTTTCATTAGAGATTCTTCCTAGTGGGATTTTGTTTGGCTCTCTCTTTTTGTTCTTTAGCTTTGCGAGCATTTTTGTTATGTTTTGAGTTGCTCTTTCATTTGGCGACTCTCGTCCCTGTGCCATTTTGTTATTTTTGTCACTGTTAATGGGCTGTTGATGTCTTTAGCCGCCGGAGCGGTTTCAAGTTCTAAAAGCATGGGTTATGACGAGAAAATCAACGAGGGTGAGGAAAACAGTGAAGCTTCAAAAACAAAGACAACTGGAAAAGCGGCTACAGATGAAGGAAAAGTAGGCGAATCCGGAGAGCTGGTACGGAAAATGAGTGAGAGTTCTATTTATGCAACTGATCAGGATGAGGAAGATGAGGAAGGAAGGAAGATAGAGTTGGGTCCTCAATACACTCTGAAGGAACAAATCGAAAAGGATAAGGTTTGTCTCTGCATGCATTTACATGAATTAAATACTCCTTTATTTTGGCCATTTAATTATAACTTGTGTGTAAGCCTTCTAATTGTTTCATTGTCATACAGGATGACGAGAGCTTGAGGAGATGGAAAGAACAACTTCTTGGGAGTGTAGACTTCAATTCTGTTGGAGGTAATCCTTTTGTTTTTCTCCAAATTGCTTGCCTTTGAACTTTGTGTGGTTGCAATAAAAATGGAGGGAGAAAAATACAAATTTGGAGTTTTCTCATTATAATTGTGAGGTCCCATTTTTTTTTTTTTTTTGGTCTTTTCTTCTGTTTTTTTCCCCTTCAAACCAGAATTCATAACTTAACCATAAGCTCTAAGTTAATAGGGATCATCCCGGATCGAGAAGAGTGGGAAATAATACAAGATTAACCAAGAGCTTCTTCCTTTTTCCTGTTTTTTTTTTTCTTCCGTTGATATAGAGACTCTAGAGCCAGATGTTAAGATCCTGAGCCTTGCAATTAAGTCCACTGGAAGACCTGATATCATTCTTCCGATTCCCGAGAGTGGGAAACCCAAGGGTTTGTGGTTTACTTTGAAAGAAGGAAGCCAGTACAGTCTGAAGTTCACCTTCCAGGTCAGCAATAACATTGTTTCGGGTCTCAGATACACTAACACTGTGTGGAAAGCTGGTCTGAAGGGTAATTCTCTCTACTCTTCTCTCTCTTCCACACAAGTAATTGGACTTTATGCTAAGAATTGGTACTTATAATCACTGGATTCAACTTGTTCTGTCTTATGAAAATCCTTTCTCCAGTGGACAGCGCAAAAGAAATGATTGGAACCTTCAGTCCTCAGGCAGAGCCTTACACACATGAGATGCATGAAGAGACTACACCATCAGGAATGTTTGCCAGAGGGTCGTACTCTGCTAGAACTAAGGTTGGTTCGACCAATTAATGTTCTATGCTGCCTTTAGCCTTTGGTTTACTCTAATTCTCTGAAATTATCTGAGAGAATTCTGCTATAAAAGTTGTTTACTTTTTGGCATATATGCAACCTCTATATATGAATTTATTTACTCCAATTACTTCATCATAAAAATACATGTGAAATTCGAAATTGTGGGCCATCCAGTGTTGGAAAATTGAATGCCATGGATCACTTTTCTTACTCGGTTGGACTTGTCTCACTGATATCCTTCATATCCTTCTTCTTTTCCTTCTCTGTTTTCAGTTTGTTGACGATGATGACAAGTGCTACTTGGAGATCAACTACACATTCGATATCCGCAAGGAATGGCAGGGACCTTAAACTGAGAACTCTTGTCTCAGTGTTATTGCTTGTTACCTGTTAATTTGGTAGGCACTTTGTTAATAAAGTTGAGGTTTTGAGGGCAATGTCTCTTGTCTCTATCTCCTTCTCTCCCTCTCCTGGTCTTTTAAATTGCTATGCATATCAGCATGGTCGAGTCATTAGTTCGGGTTATGTTAAGCTTTATTCATAGTACTTTAAGCTTGTTAACAATTCCTCACTAGGGGGCTTTTGGATTTCAAATTGCAGAAAAGGCTATCTCGTTGTAGTACTTTTTTTGTTAGTTCTTTATTCTCTGTGAATTCCCAACTGCCAAAGTTCGCCAAAGCACATGACTTTTTACTTTCTTCTTTGTCCTGTGATTTTCATATTTATGGCAGTCTTGTTCTGTTCGTTGCATGTCTTCTCTCTCTTATTTTGATGTTCTTTTTCTCACATACAATCATTTTTATATATTTTTTACGCACTCTACTGATGTAATTGGTTAAAATAGTTATTTTATATTTAAAAAATAACGCAACCAATCACATTAAAAAATGACGATTAGTGAATAGAGCGGTGCAACTTTGCTGCCCATTATTACTGCCAATTGTTTTGCAAATTTTTATTTTTATTTTTCTATTTACATTTTTTAAATATATTTAAATATTTTTAAAAAATAAAAAAAATATACCAATACACTTAAAATCATTTTTTTAATCATTAAATAAAAATAAAATATATATATTTTTTTCTGAACGGTCAAATACAGCCGTAAGAATTGGTGCGAATAGTAATTTTTTACTAATGAATAAGATAATCGGATGGATTCAAACAAAGACTTTTGAAATAAGATTTCTTCTTATCTCCGTAACAGAGGATGCCAAGCTTTTAGTTTCGAATTAGACTCTGTGTGAGAAAAACAAAGGACAAACGCATCCCCCGATGCAATGAAAACAAAAGTAGGACCACCACAGCGGCTGGTACATAGTCCTCTCGGATACAGTAATAATGGCGTAACCTCATGTATACTATAGTCCTCTCGGATAAGATCATTTTTGTTGGACTTATCCACACCATGGATCTTGTGAAAAATCCTTAGATTCTCATCCTCGTGAAAATTCTATCAAATACATTCACAATTTCACACTCTCAGTGCCTCTGGCGAGTTGTTATGTTCTTTTGCTAGAGGCAAATTGTTTTGATCGCGATTGAAAAATATTTTTTTTCACCAATTGCATTGAAGTAATTCTAAATTAACCCAATAGCTTCTTATGACACCAATTAGGGTGCATTCGATTCAGATTTAGACATTTTTTAACATTCAAACTCTTAAATTAATAAATTCATCTTAATTTAAAATATTTTTATACGTGGGATTTATTATCTTTTTCAACTCAATACCTATTTACATGCTGGATCTACAGTCTTTTTTAACTTCTCATAAATACATATAAACTCATCTTAACATCCAAACATATCTATCTAAATTCATCTTAAGTGGACTTTACAAAACTCATTCCACCATCTCAACTCACTACTATTTATTGAGAATCCAACTCAACTCAACATTCAAAAACAACCTAACGGCCGTTAAAGTGTTGGTGATAAGAGTTTTGAACCTGTATGGCTCCAAAGGTGTCTTTTCAAATTCAAAATGTCTTGTTGCTCTTGGCTTGTCCTAAATTCTTTCATATTAAAAAATAATAATAATTTGAGAATTACGCTTATTAACCATAAACTCTCCCTTATTTTTCACTTTAGATTGTAATTTCTCAAAAATCTCAAGTTACACCCAAAGTACCTATGTTCTTCAATTTGCCTGATTTTTCTAAATGCACTCAATTAATTAAAACTCAATCCAAAAAAACTTTAAAATGCAAGAAAATTACACAAATTCCTCTCAAAATACCATCCAATTTTCTCTCACTCCCTATACAATGAATTTCTAATTATATGATATTTTATGATAATATGAGATCAGAAATATTTCAAATATGCAGAAAAATAAATAATTGGAAAATAAATAAATAATGGGCCGTCTTCTTGAAGCACTGAATAAGAATCCAAACCCCTCGATCTTTAGAAAGGCACTAACGGGCCGTTTCCTAAAGATAAACGCCCGAGTTAAAGCCCACTCAACGCCCTGCCTACAGGGCCACAGGCTACGTCTTACAGACCGATCTTAGCAGCATATTCTCGGGCGCCACCTCGACCGGTTCCGATTCCTGACTCGCTACTCGTTCCGAGTGTCCGGTGACCGAATTGCGGGGAGAATAACCGCTGCTTCTGAGCTTCTCGCTTCAGTCAGCTTTCCAGCATCGCTCTCAGGTTTGTCAAAGAATTATCTTTGGTTTATGAATCACTTGTTTGAGTTATTTTGGTTGCTCCATTTGCATTGGTATTTCTGTCGTGAAAACCCTATAACCTTGAAACACTCTGGCTTAGTTTCCAGTAAAGGTTAGGAAAACAACTGCGTAGAAAACTTATAGCTTTTCTTTGCAATCAAACGGAGTTTGTTTTGCGCTTAAAACTTGGAAGAATTATTTCTTCGTCTTCAGTAATTGTTTTTGTTATATTTTTTTTATGATTTAATACATTTGAAAAAATTGAATGAATATACCATTTAAGCTTAGTGAAACTGTAATAGAAATGAAACCGAAGAGAGAACATGATAGTTTGCTGGAGGACGAGGAAGTGTTCACATCAGAATTGAAGAGGCGAAGAGTGGTGGAGTCGTCGTCTCCATCACCGCCTCCTCATGCCACTGCGAATCCTCTTGATGGACTAGCAAATTATGACGATGATGATGAGGATGACGAAAGGCAATGGAGAAGGGCTGTCCAAATGGAGACAGAAAGAAAGAGTATAGGCAACTGGCTGAGCAAATTGGCAATGGAAGTGATCAACATGCTGAGGACAATGATGTTCATCAAAATGAGCAAGAATACAGTCAAGGAAAGCGAAGCTGGGAGGTTGAGCGCTGGAGGGACTGTCCTTATCTTGATACTCTGAATCTTTGGGGATATTTCTATGTAAAATGCTTCTTTATATCTTGATGTGTGCAAGTGTCTTGGATTTCTTTTCAATGCATATTAGCAATTGGCACATATCCATTTAAATGCATTTCTAGTCTGTCTGTGTGTGTGTGTGTGTGTGATTTCTTAATTACATAGTAGCATTTTAAAAAATTATTTTCATTTGTTCTTCTATGTTTTGCAGGTTTTAGATTTTGAGTTTGAGAAGTTCTGCTCTGTTTCTCTGTCGAACTTGAATGTGTACACATATCCATTTAAATTCATTTCTAGTGTGTGTGTGTGTGATTTCTCAATTACATGGTAGCATTTTAAAAAATTATTTTCATTTGTTCTTCTATGTTTTGCAGGTTTTAGATTTTGATTTTGAGAAGTTCTGCTCTGTTTCTCTGTCAAACTTGAATGTGTACGCATGTTTGGTCTGTGGGAAGTACTATCAAGGAAGAGGGAAAAAGTCTCACGCATATACTCACAGCCTCGAAGCAGGCCATCATGCTTACATCAATCTTCCCCCTGAATGGAAAGAAATGCCTTTCTTTTTCACCTGACAAGTTCTATGCCTAGGTTCTCATTGCCGCCCCAAAAAGCCCTTTGGGTTCAGTTCCAAGAGAGATTCTTTCGAAAGTTTTGAACTGAGCAGGTCTATTGCCTTCCCGATGGATATGAAATTGACGACCCCTCGTTAGATGACATTTGACATGTACTGAGTCCAAGGTGTGCTATGACTTAGTTTATCAAAAAAGAAATTTATACCTTCTCTATTTTACATTGTCCCCCACTCATCCTTTGCACTTCTACTGCATGTGTGTTCATTAAGTTTCTCAGTGATATTTGTGATAAGGATATATAATGTTTTCAGTCACACTCTATTGTCTATATCTTATTGATTTCATTTTCTGTTATTTTTTTCTGGCTACCATATATGCAGGTTTACTAGGGAACAAGTTGAACAAGTTGACAAGAACAAGCAATGGTCCAGGGCACTTGATGGTTCTGATTACCTCCCAGGAATGGTACCTATCTTTGGTCTCGTACAAAATTGCATTTATGTTCTGTTGTAGTATTGTATGGAAAAAATGTTTTGTTGTAAAGATGTTAATCGGACTATTTGAAGTGTTAATCATGAGTTTGGAAAATTTCAGGTGGGTCTTAACAACATTAAAGATACAGATTTTGTGAATGTCATAATACAATCTTTGATGAGGGTTACTCCTTTAAGAAATTTTTTCCTTATCCCTGAAAATTATAGACACAGCAAATCTCTACTTGTTCATCGATTTGGAGAACTCACACGAAAGATTTGGCATACATGGAACTTCAAAGGACAGGTTTGTTTCCAGTGATTTCCACAATGAATTAATTGTTCCTGACATGAGATTCATCTTAATCTTTTTTTTTTTTTTTTATGTTTACAGGTGAGCCCACATCGGTTTCTGCAGGCAGTTATGAAAGCCAGGAAAAAATGATTTCAGATAGGTGCACAGTCAGACCCGGATGAATTCATGTCATGGTTTCTTAACACATGTCATAACGATCTTAAAACAAAGAAAAATAAAAGCATTATCTATGATTGCTTTCAGGTTGTCTATATTATCCGTATTTTCTTGTTGTTAACTATGTTGTTTGTGGTTGGATTCGCTGGATTTCACCAGTGCTTATCCAAAATGTACAATATACTCGATAGGGCGAATTGGAGGTAGTGAAAGGGATGCAAAACAAAGCTGTCACTGAGAAGAATGAAAATGGTGACTACCAGAATTTTGTTTCCAAATTCACCGATGGTGGAACTGAACATGAAGCGGTTGTGACTGAAACTTCCAGAATGCCATTCTTAATGCTTGGACTTGATTTGCCCCCAGCTTCTCTTTTCAAAGACGTCATGGAGAAAAACATAATACCCCAGGTAGATTTTGATTTCTTTGTTAGTATGATTGCAACATTAATGGGACATATTTTCTGCTCCCTTAGCATGTGCGGGTTTGTGTATATATATATATTGAAAAAAGTTGATTATAGTCATGGGGTGAAGGGCAGAGAGGGTAAATAATGCTTTCTGTCTTTTGAGCAGTATTTAGAGCGACTTTGATTGGTGGGTAAAATTTAGAGAGCCAATAGTAGTGCTCTTGGGTGACTTGGAATTGATGAATTCTTTTAAGGCCCTGTTCAGTTCTCAGAAAATAACACAAACAGAGAAGGGAAGAGAGAGAGAGGGTTAACTTGGGTTCTTTTGTCATGATTTACATATGCTGCATTCTGCACCGCTTTGGCTCTCTTTAAAATTTGCTCGAGATTGGCCAATCCTATTATGGCCCTATTAAACAATGCAATCATCTTTTAAGAATAATAACAGAATTTTGAAGCATTTTCCATTCTGTTTTCTTTTATATTCTGAGAACTAATTGGAGTAATATTATTGTCACACACTGAACTAATTTGGCTCGAAGTGAGCTTCCTCCTCTCACAAGGGGTGGAAAGTGAGTACATGGGCTCAAGATTCATCGGATGTTTGTATAACTTTCCCATAAAAAATATAAATTTTAAAAAAGTATTGACTGAAACACTAGCTTCTGCGTCATTATTTTTATTCCTAGATCAATGTGGCCTTCTTTCTATTGTACCTTAGAGAAAACTTTTGCAGGTTTATGTGCATTTTGTAGAGTTTCTCGTGGGCCAAAATTTTCATTTGATTTTGTTATAGGTTCCACTCTTCAACATCTTGAAGAAGTTTGATGGCGAAACTGTCACCGAAGTTGTCTGACCTCGTATTGCAAGGATGAGATATCGTGTTACTAGATTGCCCCAGTATGTAATTCTCCACATGCATCGATTTACAAAGAACATTTTTTTTTTGTGTGGAAAAGAACCCTACATTAGGTAAGATTTCGTAAATATATATCGGAGTTGTATGCTGAATCTAGGGCTATCAGAATATGTGGAACTTGTCCAGCTCATGTACCTTGTGCTAACTGATGTTATGTTTAACTCAGTCAACTTTCCTGTGAAGAACCTGGAGTTGAAGGATTACATTTCTTTGCCAACACCCAAAGAGAATGAAAAATTACGTTCTAAGTATGATTTGATTGCCAATATTGTTCATGATGGTAAACCCAAGGAAGGGTTCTACAGGGTATTTGTACAGCGGAAGTCAGAAGAACTATGGTAACTGCATATTTCGTAAAATTTAAACGTACTTGTAACAAATACTGCAACCAACACTTGTGACCTTCAATATTTTCAGGTATGAGATGCAGGATCTGAATGTTTCAGAAACACTTCCTCTAATGGTTGCACTCTCTGAGGCTTATATGCAGATTTATGTACAGCAGCAGTAATATAGGGGCTCAAGTTCCAGTGTGGAATGCGCATCGGCTATTTATTAAGTTTAGGCAATGGTATACGGAAAGAAGATGATCCATGATGGGAGAGATGCTAGAAGTAATTGACCTTCTGAAGTGGGTGATATGTCAATATGTAGGAAGCTTCCTGACAGAAGGAAAAAGTCATTTGGTTCTCTAGAAATTGAGGCTAGCATGATTCAAAAGAATTCTGAAGGCAAAATATTTTTGTGTTGGAATTATGAGTAAGGGGATTAAGGGGAGTAAGGTGCGAGACAGAAAGTAGGGTGCAGCACAGCTCCGATTTCAATGAAGCAAATGGCCAATTGCATGAGTTTCCAGATGGCAAGGTGGGTGAGAAACGCCTATTTAATTTGAATAATGATATATGCCAATTCAGGGTGCACAAATCTTCTGTAAGCCATATGAAAAAATATATATATAGATATATATCTATCTATCATTAAAAAAAAGAGAGAATTTTTTAAGTGAATTCTACTTTCTTTCTTTTTTTCAAAAGGTATGTACAGAATTTGGACACCCTAAGCTTGCAAAGTCATTTTTCATATAATTTTGATTTCGGAAGGACCATCACTAAAAAGAAAGAAACTCGATCAAGAACTTGGACACGTGATTGCTAGGGCTTCCTCATGCATGCAGTCTAGTACTTAAAATCAATTGTTGGGTCTCGCAACTATATATTTCAAATGTGCCCTGCAAATAATGACGGCAAGATACACGAATGTAGGTAGAGTAGTCAATGTAATAATCGGTGGCATGCAAAGAGAATTACTTTTGAGGTACTTTCAGGGCGGTGGCTTCTGAGCAAGTCTGTCATACCGTAAAGAGAGAGGTATCTATAGAGATACATGATGAGATAGGCATTTTGTGCAAACCAAGAAATGGCAGAAATTTAATGACAGTAAATGAGTTGATTCAGTGGTTACCGAGGCCTAGAGCAAGCAACCCAACCCAAACCAGCTCAAAGAATAAATACATTTCTCTCACACTCATTGACCCTTGGATCATCATCGAACAGTTGTAAGAAATTCCACAGCAAGAGTAAGGGTGCTGATATGAAGCATTGAATATCTTTCTTACATGTATATCCCAAAGATGAGTCTCGATTCTCGAAGAGGCCCATAACATTATTTTTATAAAGAAAATGGAGGTCTATAAATGAAGAAGCTACGAAGAGGATGGCAAAACGAAAGAAATACCCAACCTGAAAGAAATGGAGGTGCCGGTGCCATTGATGCTGTTGATGGTATTGCTGGTGATCTCGCCGATGGAGATGCAGGCCTGCCCACCAAACGGCGGTGAATGCAAAGACTGTATTATTAGCCAGATGAAGTATGGTTGCCCATCATGCGTGCCAGTAATACGCTGCATGGCACGGTGCTTGTGGGGTGGTAGCTCCAGGTCTAACTGTGTGAAGAGGTGTGATTGCAACGGTGGGAGCCCAAAACTCTCCGATTGCAAGAGATGCATGTCACGGTGCAAGTGCAGCTGTGTCGCTTAGACCACCGGTCTCTCTGGGGTTTAATTAGATCATGTATAACCATATCCTTAATTATCTGTATTTCCAATCTGTAGAAACATCTCCTTCTCGTTTTTAATTAGTTTCTTTTTCGTATTAGCATTTTCTTCCTTCGGCGAGTGATTTAGTAAGAGTGAGGGGGAGAGGGAGAAATTTCCTACCACTTTTTGCTTTGTTAATTTTAATTTTCTTAGAACCCATATATATACCATCCACCACAATAACAATTCACCTACAGAACGCAAAACTTATATATATATATATATATATATATATTATGTATGCATTTACACATGGTAAAAGCTGTACCCCACGGAAACCGAACCAAAGGATCAGGGCTCATTCAGAAACCTCTGCAAGCACCGAAACCCCAAATTCTGCGCACAAAACCTCTCCATCTCGTCACCACCTCTTTCCCTGCAAACCTGCTCCTCCATCTCCGCCACGACGTCGTCCCAATTCCTCGTAAAGCCATCGTATCCATAACCCCAAGGTGTATCCCACGCATGATAATAGTGATCATCGCCCGGCACCTTCGCTTCCGAAATCGCGTCCAGTATCTCCTGCAACCCCACGATCCTATGGCTCACCTTCCTTCTCGCGTCCCTCAATGTCGGATCAATACCGGGCACCGAGTCCAGCCTCAGTAACACAGCCATCAGCGCCTCGTTCATCCTCAGCCTCGCGCGTTCGTCGCTCCTGACGGCGTCCACAGTCTCCTGCAGCTGGATCGAGCGTTGTAGCTGGTCGGCTTCGGAGTTGGCAGCCGAGATTATTCTGTACAGTTTGCGGATGGTGTGGGCACGGTAGGTGGATTGTATCTTGGCGGCGGCGTTGGATTGGAATTCGTGGGGAAGATGGACGGGGACGGGGACTTGAGCGGCTTCGGAGGACTGGATGGGAATCTCGGTGACACTGTGATGGGTTGGAGAAGTAGAATGGTCATCAATATTGAAGGCAAAGGTTACAGTGGTGGAAGAGGAGGAGAAGAAGCTGCCCTTGCGCGAGGATTTCATTTCATGCCAAAGGATTATTTTTTTTTTTCTTTGAAGTCGAAGGGAAAGAGACGGAGTAAATATAAGGACCTAATATAATATAATATAATACATATATATAAAAAGTAAAGGCATTGTTAACGGTAGTAAAAGCTTATTGAACGCTGTTGGCGCGTAACACGAATCAGTGGCGTGACGACCGTCCGTTTTGAAACGGGACCCGTGCTTCTCCTTCTTTTTGACTAATGGACGATGAACTTGCTTTTATCAGATCCCAGCCAGGAAAGTATCATTAATTTAAAAAGAGAGGTTTTATGCCCATGCCCAAAGAATGCATGATTTAAAAATTCTGGCTTTAATCAGGAAAACAACATCATCCTCAAGGGCGTGATGGAATAATCTTTTCCAGAACACGCCCCCAACCCAACATTATAACCATTTTCCTGAAATGATGTAAAGTTCAAGCATTTTTTTTTTTTTAATAAGTAATAAGTTTGTTTCATTGATATGAATGAAAATAGATATAATCCATGTAAAGAGAGAGTATACAGAAAAAAATATATAAATACATTCTACAAGCGCTATGTTACAGAAAAGAAATCAATCACATTATTTTTATTAAGAACATGGCTAAAAACCAAAGGAATATAGTGTGTAGAAAAAAATTATGGAGCTTCATCATTGTTCACTCTATATTTTCAAAGCACCGCGTATTCCTTTTTATATATCTTAAAAGTTCAAACATTTAGTTCTAAAATTTTTTAAATTTAGTATGCTGTAAACAACATCGGTGCATGAATTTCAAAGAGTATGATAGTCAGAATTAAGAGGACCAGAGAAACAGTATGATTTTCAAAACCTTGCAAAATCCAATAAAAATGACTTCATCTCGATCCATCTTCTAGGAATTTTCGAGTGTCCATTCCACGTTAACGCTAGAGATCATCCAAGAGATTCTGGCTGAACTTATATTTTGTACAAAACAGGAATTGCAGGCTTCAAAGTTAAGTTACAGTCATTTTGAATACAAAATTATCAGAATTCCAGCATTATGACTGTACGAAAGTAAAATTATAAATAAACTGATAAGATGAAACCATACACAGGTCCACTCATGTTTAGGGCTGCACGGTTGTAAGAAAATTAAGAAAAAGTGAAAAAAAGAATATATTGACGAATGGTTGACAAATATAATATTATCAAAGAGAGTTGTAACTTCACATGTAATTCCTTTAAATTGAGCTTATGGATTGTTTGATTTTATTAGAAACTTCTACGTCACTTAACTGTAATAACAATGAGGAGGTTCGGATTTTCAGCTGGATTTTAGCAAGATGTTTATTTTATTCCGTATTTTATTATTTAATCATAATTGTAATTTTACAACTTTTTTTCTTGGCTATTTAAGTCTTTAGTAACCCTAATCTCAGAGTTTATTTAAGAATTTTCTCTCTGTTTACATTTTTTTCAATCTCAATTTATAGTTTCTGTTGTTTAACTAATTGTCAGAATAATTATTATTCTGCATTCGACGTAATAATCTCGTGGAAATGTCTTTCTTTATAGATATAAAATAAATAAATAAGTTGGGGATATAATTACTACAAATGACAAGTACATAATGTAAAAGGATACAATACATTGAATATAAACAGTAAAGTACGTGCTTAATATATTATTATGGAATTGTAAGTAGCGACAAGTTATAGAAAGATTACATTGATTGATAATATGTATTAATTAAATGAGTATTGCTACTTTGCCACCCAATTATACATGTCACTTTGCTTCATTGATGTGGTACCACCATATAGTGTCACGTGATTTATTAAAAATATGAATAAAAATAAAAAAATTATTTATTCAAAACAAAATAACACCTAAAAATACAAAAAGATAAAAACTAAAATTTAATATTCCCTCTATCCCTTTTATGTTTGTGTTTTAAATTTTTTAATAAACCATACGACACCACACCATGTCAAAGAAACAAAGTGGGCATATAATTGAGACAATATAGTAGCATTATTTTATTTAGATAGAATAAGAGTAGAGTAAAAGTATAATATATAAGATTTCTACTATATCAATGAAAAAATATCACGCACGTGTTGGAAAGGATACACAAGTTTGTTGCCATGAAAGTGAAAAAAAATATATGACATCCGTAACATTAGATATGAATTCAAGACATGCAAGTCTTTTATAAGACAGAAAAAATTAATTTTATGAATAGCTATTTTTTTTGAAAGGCTTGAATTCTTTTTAGGAAAAATTTTTATAAAAAGAAAAATTATATTCAGAAATTAATGTGTAAAATATATTTAATAAAATATTTATATGATATAATTTAATTTAAATGATAAATTTTAAAATTTGAATTTTATAAATTAAATTTTATTGACGTGGATGATATATATATATATATATTTATATATATTTATAGACGGAATAACATTTTAATTTTTCTTTCGATTATAGTTCTCCTCCCACTTGCTCGCAGGCTGTTCTCCATCAACAAGAACAAGCTCTCTTAAGCGAACCGAATCATATACCAAAATCAACTCTCAGTAATCAAAGCCAATTAAATTCCGTTATCACCAAAATTAAAACCCTCCTTGAATTCTCATATCAATCGATCCGAAGGTAATGAAATTTCTTGGTTGAATTGATTGTTGATCGTACGCTAGGTTATTGATCATTCATTCATGCTCTCCTCTTTCTTAGTGTCTGAACATCTCTGAATTTCTGCTTGTTTCATTGGAAAACAAGTTGTCGTTGTCGTTTTGAAGGAGGAAGCATGTCGTTCGATCTGCTGTTGAAGCCGTCGTGTAGTGGGTGTGGATCGACCTCGGACTTGTACGGAAGCAATTGCAAGCACATGACTCTGTGCTTGAGCTGTGGCAAAACCAAGGCCGAGAACCATGAAAAATGCTACGACTGTGGCGCCACAGTCACGCGTTTAATTCGAGTTCTCTCTCTCTCTCTCTCTCTGATATACAGCGCGCGCGCGCACACACACACACTAGGTTTTGTTGTTAAGTGTCTACATGCATTTTTTTCCTTACATTATAATGTTCAGTATAAGCTGTTACTATTGGCAAAAAGAAAGTTCGTAATTTCTATGATTCAATTATAATTAGGTTTTGCTCCCTGAAACAGAATTCTGAATTTTGATGTTAGTGGGGAACTTTTTTCTTTTGCCGTGTGAGTGCTTTGATTTTATATGATATTAACTTTTACTTGGTGGAGAGTTTGCCCAAGTTCTTGTTTAAGTTATGAAAGGCTCGGTATAAGGACAGACCAATAGGTGAAGAGACTCGTGCTATATTTGAACCTAATAAGTTTTTAGCGTTTAATGTAGCTATACTTTTTAACAGTAATATAGTTACATGTAGAAAAGCACATATTGGTGGCGTTTCCAATTTTTTTCCTTTACTGATTTCGAGTACCTTATAGATTACATGTATTTTTGTTGTAATCTGAAGGCTTACGTGCTCTTTTACTTATTTTCATTATAGGAGTATAATGTTCGTGCGAGTTCTAGCAGCGACAAGAATTACTTCATTGGTAGATTTGTGTCCGGGTTGCCAAATTTTTCGAAGAAGAGAAGTGCGGAAAATAAATGGTCTCTCCAAAAAGAAGGTCTACAAGGACGGCAACTTACTGATGCTTTGCGGGTACTGAGTTCATCCTGACCTATTGGGCATTTTTTGCTCATCTCTACCCTTTGCATTGGTACTATTGGGAATTCCCAGCACCTCGTATTGGGAATTGGACTTCTTAGAATTATAATAGCTGGACAGTAACGATGTTGCTGTTGTGGTTGTGCCCGGTTTAGTCTAGTTTAATTCTTCATGGTATAAAAGTTGAAAACAATATACATAAATCTCTCATTCCATTATAAAGCTGGTTTTGGTCTATTATTTGGTTTTAACTGATGGCAGAGTGTTGCATAGGTTAAAAGTTCAGTGTTTTAAGTTGAGCCATGCGTATGCATTTTTTTTTTCTTTTCATTCTGCCCTTAATTGCACCATTATCTAAAATGAGAGAAATGCCAATTTGCATCTAGTATGGCTAGTAACATAGCATTGTGTGATAATTGGAGGAAAAATTCAAATTGCATCCAGACCTTGATTGCAAAGCCGATACCACATGAAGTTTCCTTGCTCCCGTTTAATAGACAGATCAAAATTCTACCTCTCGCATCTCATTGGCTTCTCACTCACTCATTCTTATTAATTTGTTATTGCATCATGTAGGAGAAGTACAAGAATAAACCATGGTTATTGGAGGATGAAACAGGGCAGTTTCAGTACCAAGGTCAGATGGAAGGTGCACCATCCGCTACTTACTACCTACTAATGATGCAAGGAAAGGAGTTTGCTGCTATTCCTGCTGGTTCTTGGTATGTACAACCCAATTTATACAAGAGTTCTTGTCAATATAAATATAATTGTTTTTGTTTTACCTTTTTTAAGGGTGATTGTTAAAAGATCTTTTTTATTTTTGTTTTGTTGTTCTGTTGATATATCAGTTGAAAATGTATACTTAAATCATTCAGTAAAGAGCATCGCGTTCCATATGTCAGAAAGTTGGTATTTTAATGTGAACTTAAATGTTACTCTTATTTATTTATTTTTTTTGTAATGGTGGTTTGATCCATCCAATCTTTAGGTATAACTTTAACAAAGTTGCACAATATAAGCAACTTACGCTGGAGGAAGCAGAAGAAAAGATGAATAACCGGAAAAGGACTGCTGATGGATATGAAAGATGGATGATGAAAGCTGCAAATAATGGATCTGCTGCATTTGGTGCAGTGGAGAGGTCTGATGACAAAGATAGTGGTGTGGCCGGTGGTAGGGCACGTAAAAAGATGACTGGTGATGATGAAGAAGGTAATGCTTCAGATAAAGGTGAGGAGGATGAAGAGGAAGAGGTCGCAAGGAAGAATAGATTGGGACTCAACAAAAGAGGTGGTGATGATGACGAGGAAGGTCCGAGAGGTGGTGATCTTGATTTAGATGATGATGATATTGAGAAGGGTAAGCATTTTTCCTTACTGTACCCTGTTTTTCATCTAAAGAGGAAGCTCACCTTAAGTGACGTAATTCCATGCCAAAATACACAAAAATACCATTCAGATCAGTTTGGTTCGATCCTACAGGAAAATCTAACATAAATGAGTGGAGTTGTTAGAGTCTTCATTCCCGTTAAACAATTAAATGATGCTGAGGGAATTGTTATGTGTCACTTTTTCTTGAAGCGTATCTCTATTAGCCATATATTTTATTATGTCACTGGATTTCTGAGTATTTGTTGCTGTCTATGATTTCAAGATATGACTCTAGATGGTATTTATGTTTTCTGATTCTCTTGTATATGTCCCATGTACTAGGACAATGCCTCGTTACTTAATACTAATAAAATCTACCTATAAAAAAAGGAATAATTGAAAGTAGTATTTTTCTGTTGCACAACTGTTTTGGGAGAAATCTTGACGGTCAACATCCTTAAGCAGAGGGGTGAGATAGCTGTGGATGGGTCCTGCATGTGCAAGAAGAGTGAAAAAGCAGTTGACCATCTCCTTCTAGATTGTAAAATGGCGTGGGAGTTGGGCTCACATTATCTCTTTATGGATGCAGTGGCGGATGCCTAGGACTGTGAGCAAGGCTTATGCTTATTGGAAAGGAATCTTTTCAAGGGGGGTTGCAGCTTGGACTTTGGAGGGTGGTTGCTCTTTTTATGCGGTGATTTAGTGCGAGAGGAATAATTGTACTTTTAATGTTATAAAGCATACCTACCCGTGGTTAGCCCTAGTGGTAAGGGCAAACTTCTGTGCATGAGCCCCATGTCACAGGTTCGATTTCCCCTGGGATCAAAACTGCGATTTAAGTAGGAGGCCATGGTGGTGGGTTGCTGTGCTAGCCTGCCTAGAGGTTTAGGTTCCATGGGTGAATCCTAAGGGCTCTACCGTGGGGTGGTTCCCCCGTCATAAAAAAAATTTTATAAAGCATAATTTTTTTTTTTTGATAAGTAAAATGTTATAAAGCATAATCGAAGCCCCCTTTCATCCAATTTTCTAAGGTCTGCTTTGGGAGGTGTTTAACGTGAATCTGTTTTGGATTTTATACTTGGATAGATTTATTTTTGTAGTTTCTTGAAAGGACAGTGTACACCACCTATCTACTTGGTATTACTTATCAAAGTTAAGGAATAAGATACAGCTCTAGATAGAGATCTGAGCAGAAAATTTTTTTTAAGAATAAATTATTGTGGCTTATCTTTGTCAGTTATCAGTGATATGTTGAATGTATTTTCACACTTTTACAGTTCATATTATTTATATCATCGTACTTCTATCCTTGAAAAAATTGCACGTCTTTGGTTGGTTGTTTTTTTGTACTGTGCCAATTTTATCCTATTTCTAGCCCTTGTAAATTCAATTTGAATGTGGAATGAAGGAAAGGCATTACTATATGGTTTTTACCATAGTGTCTATGTTAAGCAACTGTTTGTGTTAAGAATGTTCCTGTCATATTAATAATTGAATATACCTGATGATTTCCTCTATTAGTCATATCCATGCTTATGGTGGACCTGTTCCCTCTTGAATGTACCAGGTGATGATTGGGAGCATGAAGAAATTTTCACGGATGATGATGAAGCCGTTGGTAATGATCCTGAAGAAAGGGAAGAATTGGCCCCCGAAGTTCCTGCTCCTCCTGAAATTAAGCAGGTCTGTCTGGACACTCTGTGACTTCCTTATTGGGTCAACCCTCCTGGAAAATTATTGTTACTGAAGATGTACTACGATACACAGTTACATGGTCTGGAAAACTATTTTTTTTAGAGGGCGTTATTTTTTAATCACTCTGCTCTTGGATGGCAGCCCGCCTATGCCTTCCTAGCTTTAGCTTCCAGGATTTTTCAAG